>PVLD010015964.1:0-46658 GCA_004027595.1 Dinomys branickii | reverse complement strand
GCCTGTTTTGTTTCTTGTCTTTGGATTTTTGGTTTTTGTGTTTTTTTTCTGTTGTTGAGAGGATTAACTGTCTGACTAAATTTGCATGTCTGTATATGGGTTCATACATTTACAATTCGAAGATATCAATGGATAAAGCAATAACCACTGTTGAGACCATATCACCTTGTCTATAGATTAGTTGTGATTGTACTTTTTTATGATAATTGGTGTCTGTTTGTCAATATGTTTTTTGTACTTTTATGTTTCTAAAATAATAAAAAAAAATTTTTTCCACTGTCTACATCTGCTCTCTTTGATCCCTAAACATGAGAGAAGGACATGTGATTGTTTCAGGCACTTGGACTAGAGAAACGATTTCTTCTGGCAACATAAATTGATATTTTCTGCAGTGGGAGTGGTACACAGGACATACTGTCCTTCACCAAGTAGGTCTGGGTACCAGATGTTGCACCCAATATGTAGCTGGAAGGGCATTACTTTTTACACCCACGTGGTGTTTGGTGTTATGGTTTCTTTTTTTATTTTAAATAATAAAGGAAGAAAATGTATTAACCAACAGACATCCATTTACAAAATAGCACAAGAACAATACAAACAATACAGAGTTACAGACAAAGTGGTAGGAAATTAGCAATAGTTGTTGTATTATGTATTGATATCTTCAATGTGGTTTCTCAGGAAAACAGAGACATGCAATCATGATCAAACAAGTAATCATGAACTGTTCCTTTCAGTAAAGCAATAGAAGATAGTAGTATAACTGTTAGCTGTCCTGTATATACATACATACATGATTTCTCCTTCTTTACCACACACCAGTTACCCATTACTTTTGAGCATTTTTCTTTCATTTCACAATGTCTATCATATCTCCTAGTTTTTATTCACTCTTTCAGGTACTTACACTAGTGAGATAATATGTTGCTTACTCATGCAGGTCTTATTTATTTCACTTATGAGTATGGTCTCTAGTTGTGACCATTTACATATAAAAGCCTTCAGTTTATCTTTCTTTATAGCTGAGTAATACTCCACTATATAAAAGTACCATAATTTTTTTATCTAATCCTCAATGGATGGACATTTGGGTTGCTTCCACAATTTAGCAATTATAAATTGTGCCATTATGAACATGAAGTAAAATATCTACTCAATGAAAAGTACAGTATTCTGAAAAAAGAGGCCCAAGAGGATTTTAAAAAATGGAAAAACCTTCCTTGCTCATGGATAGGAAGAACCATCAGTGTGAAAATGGCCATACTAACAAAATTTTTGTACAGATTCAATGCAATTCCCATTAAACTACTGTTAGCATACCTCACAGATCTAGAAAAAACATCCCTTAAATTCATCTGGAACCAGAAGAGACCCAGAATAGCAAAAGCAATCCTGGGCAACAAGGACAAGTCAGGTGGAATTACAATCCCTGACCTGAAATTATGCTACAAACCTACTGTAATAAAATTAACATGGTACTGGCTAAAAAACAGACCAGAAGATCAATGGAATGGACTAGAAGACACAGACACAACCACAAACACACTCTGCCACCTAATCTTTGATAAAGGGGCCAAACAAACTTACTGGACGAATGATAGCCTCTTTAATAAATAGTGCTGGAAAAATTGGTTTGCCACCTGCCAAAAACTGAAAATAGACCCAAGTCTATCACCATGCACCAAACTCAAGTCAAAATGGATCACAGATCTCAATATTAAAACAGAAATACTAAGTCTATTGGAAAAGAAAGTAGGTATGGGTTTCACTGTAGGTACTGTTCCCAATCTCCTTTCATTATTGTCTTAACAGGGTCTGATTCTTCACCCTTCATGTACTGTTTTCTATTTAAACCTACCATAGTGTAACTTAGTTTCTTTCATTTGCAATACGTTGTAGTTTACCCCAAATTTACCTAAGGATTTTCATCTCTGTGCTAGAGACTATATTGGCTCTTTCTTACAAAGTTTGTGTTGAAATTCCAGCGAGGGAAAGCCTGGGCAACATGGTGAAGTGGAGTTTAGTTTGGGGATTGGTAATGTATTTTGCCAGCGAGAGTCAGTAGAGGGGATCCCTCTTTGGTTTGTCCACTTTCCTTTCTTTCTTAACTACTTTCCTTTTTATTTTTCTTCTACTATCAAATCCTATTTGCAGGAAAAGGCGAGGACTGATATGAAGGCGTGATTCAAAATGCAGTCATAGACAGCAAAGGGAAGGGGCCACTACTTGTATCACGGGGAATTAAACAAGACATTCTCTGTCACGGGCAATAAACCTGTCCTGGGAAGATGTAAGAAAAGAACTGTGTATAAAGCAAAAGTACATCTAATTCCCAAGAGTAGTCATCTGAAGACCAGAGTAAAAAATACACATTTTTACTAAAAAAGTCATCATTAGCATGATTACTTGTCAGTAGATTGAAATCTAGTTTAATTCTTCCTATTCAAGGATAGAGGCTCAGTATAATCTCTGTCAGTTCCAGATGGTCCTTTAGCTTCTCCACTGTTTCTAATGAATAGGATTGGAACAAGGGGATGTTGAATGCAAACATGCATTAAGTGTCATTGCTTCCTCTTTGAAATATCATGTTTTGATATTTCAATTATCCTCATTGCAGAACAGATTTTGGACAAAACTTTTGGTATATAAACCTAGTTTGGATAGGTTTAAAGCTAATTCTTACCCAAATGTCACCAGTTTGCCAAATCTGCAATGAATTAACACACACATGTGAATGTTGTGACACCATATTCCTGCTAATAAGCCATGTGAGGACGAATGTGTTCTTCTGGCAAATAAGAACTTGTGAAATATTTAATGAAATAAACGTGAAGTACGGCAGGCTAACAAAAAAGGGCATTTACGAAATAATTTCATTTAGACTTTATCTTAATCAGAGCCACATATAGATACAATCAATATAAACAGTATTTTAATGCCAAAGTACCAAGTTTTTAAAGTTAATTCTATTGGTAAATTTTAGATATACATGACCACACTTATGAGATGGAATTTTTACCTGTAAATGATACATCTCGACTCTTCTTTTTTCTGTTTCCCTTCCCTCTCTTCAGCTCTTCTTTGCATCCTTATTTACAAAAGTTTTGTTTCCATCCATTTTCTTGATTTCCTTTTCCTTCTTCCTTTTCTCCTCTCTTCTCCCTGATTCCCCTTTCCATTTGAATATTTTCTTACTATTTCAGAATACTTATTAAGCATTTTGATCCAAATTACCAAGTTTAATTTTAAAATTTTCTAAAAAGATGATATTCATGAAAATTGATCTGCTGAACTTCCACTTAAAAATGCAAACTTAGGATCTTTTATTAGAAATATTTAAAAGACTTCAATTGTGTCAGATAACAAGAAATCAGTGTAGTCACTGAGAGTGTACACATACATAATATTTCGGTATGGGTTTTAATAATGTGCATAAATGAGTAAAAGGAATTGCCTATGGTCTTAGACTCAAATATGATTAAGGCAAGAGTGCATATGTTGGCGGAAATTCTGATGGTGAAGACACAGGATCCTTAGGGGTATCATCTACTTTATCCAACTATGATTAAGGTGTGGAAATAATAAGTCTTGCTTATGAATCAAATGCTAATGCTAGCTTCCAAAAATAGAATGAAAAAGAAAATGCTTTTTTTTTTAAGTGAGAAGAAATCCTTGATCCAATTGATTAAGAAAAATGTTTGAAAGGTTAGCCCTGGTATACCAAAACACTGAAAGCCTGGGCTTTGTTCACTGTGGTTTTATGCATGAACAAGTTTCCAATCATGATAGCAGCTATGTTTCAGGAGTATTCACAAGAAGCTCACAAGATTTACATTTCCAGGTGTTCATTAGTTAGGCCGGGGGCAGTTAATCATAGCTTACCACAGTTTGTTTTATCATTGATTCCTCTAGATAAACAGACTTGCTCCTCCTTTTATAGGTTTACAGTTAGCTGAAAGGAGGGGTGACGAGTGAGCTCATTAAGGTTTAAGAGACGGAGGGGTGACGAGTGAGCTCATTAAGGTTTAAGAGACTACTAAGATAGAGGCTGGAAAAGAAATGGCGTCACTCTGGCCATGTCAGGCCCACAACAGATCTAGTGGAGAGGGCCAGGGGTAGGAGCTAATCTTGATTTTCTGTCTTAAGGTACTTGAAGTATGAGGCAGTGTGGATTGGCAGTCTTCCAGTGAATGATTTTTACTAAAGAGAGGTAGGCTTTGGTGTTTTATTAATTAAATGAAGGCAAAAATTACAATACATTTGAGGTTGACCCTCACTCATCCTTCCCATTCTACCTGACACTGCAACTGTTCATTTTGGTTATGTGAGAAGAAGTTTATCTCACCAGATATTCTAATCCTTTATTTTTAGTAATGAGATCGATGAAGAGAAAAGGGCAACTCCACAGAATTTTATAGGATATTGATAGGAGGGAGTGATGAGGTCATGCATCAAAACTGAGGAGAAGGGAAAAGTTTCAGGCAGAAGTTTTCCTGGTACATTAGTATAGTACTTTGGACTGACTATAGGCCGTGAGAAGTCTATCATGTTTAATGAAAGGTCAAAGCTGAATGACTATAGAGAGACAAGATTTATGGCTTATGCCTGCCGAGGTGTTCTTGTATGTATGGCCTTGAAGCACAGGTGTCTGTTGGTCATGGAGATGGGCCTTTGGTTTAACTGCTTTAATCCCTTAAATTGTCATGTGGCATCTCCAAACCCTGGGCACATCCTGCTGTTAAAATAGTCATAAAGCAGTAAGGTTAATAAAAGCTAGTATAATGAAACATGGCTACTGATTAAATGTTTAGAATTAGAATATAATAATTTTATACCATAGAGATAAGAGGTTAAACAATGTGACGTTGGAAGTACCCTAAGCTTACAGTGTTCTCTGGATTTCTTACTCATTTGTAAGCAGGTATTAAGTAGAAAAACATCAGTACTATACCTGGAATTTTTGAAGGACCACCACCAAGAGATGAATGTAAATTATATTCTTTGCCTCACAAGAGGGGAGAATCCCTAACCACCACCCCTCTGCCATTGAGGAAACCTTAGTCCAGAGGAACCCTGGTGCCTGGCCCGTACTCCTACACTGAGGGTCAGGCAACCACTGTGGGAAGCACACTGGGTATGACAAACAGCTCATCTGGAGGAACCCAGGATAAATCCACTCTAACAAGGGAAAACTTTTTGCATACAAACTTCTAATTTATGACTTCTGTTATATAACTATAAACTTTGCTCCTATACTCTAAAGTACAAAACCAAGAGTTACTATGGTTTGTCAGTTTCTAAATTGTGCTTATTGCTAATTGTATTACTGTAGCTAGGATGTCATATCTGTTTTAACCAGTTGGTCTCCCTTGTGTGACAATATTAGGAAACCCTGGGTTAAAAACTTCTTCACATCCTATACCAAGAGACTAGGACTGAGCCAAACAGAAACCAATATCCCACACCAAATTAATTCAGAAGATAGGATTTTGGGACAGACACAAACCAAGAATCTCCTGCAAACAGATACTATCCTTAAGTACAGATTTGTCCTGGAGAGATCTTGATAGTAATGATATAGCTACCTACTACACAAACTCACAAGCATCACTGTAGAAAACAAAATTAAAAGTTTTTGAAATAGAAAATGACAAGATGAAGAAGCAAAATACAACCTCAGGCATCTATCCCACCAAGAAAAAACCCAGGAAACATTGACATGGAAGAAATAGGAAGCCACATACCTGAAATTTCTGAAATGATAACAACTGAAATAAAGAAACAGGCTTTCTTTGTTTATGTCAGGCTATAGAAGAAATTAGATAAGAAAAAAATATTTCTCAAGTACAAAAGAAATGACAACCATAATGAAAGAATTCCTCAGTATATCTAAAGAAGACATAGATTAAAAATAGAGGAGCATAGAAAAATGATTGAAACTTTGAATGAGCAATATAGGAAAATGTTAGAATGCATGAAATAGATTCATAGGGATATCCAGGAAATAAAAATTACAAGCTGCCAAAACCACTTGAATGAAATGGAAGATAGACTTTCAGACCTTGAAGACAGCAGTGCATCTAGTGATCATGAAAGGAAAGAATTCTTAAAAATAATAAGGGACTAAGAAAGAACAACACAACAGCTGTGTGATGATTCAAATAAAAAAACATATGCCCAATAGGTGTAAACAAAAAAAAGCAGGCATCAGCACAAAAGATATAAAAAGACTATTCACAGAATTATTAGCAGAAAATTTCACAGGCATGGAAAAAGAATCTGACATACATTTAAGTGAGGCATATTAATCTCCAATTAGCCATAACCAAAATAAATTTACACCCAGGCATATAATAATCAAGACCCCAGAAATGCAGCATAAGAAGAGAATAGTATAAGCTACTAAAGAAGAGAAACACACCTATAAAGTAAAGCACATCAGAATCACAGTATATATTTCTCAACACAAACCATCAAGTCAAGAAGAGCTTGAAGTATTTCTGCTCCTGAAAAAAGAACTTCCAACCAAGACTGAAGTACCCTGCAAAACTATCTTTCAAATTAATGGAGAAATAAGATACTTCCATGAAGAAATTAATGATTACCAAGCCAACTCTGCAAAGCATACTGAAAGATATTCTAGAAAGAGATAAATATGATCACAATTTCAAGAACAACAGTGGAAAGGCATCACTAAGCCGAGCAAGCAATTAAAACAAGGGTAAAAGTAGGGAACCAACAGCAAGAAAGTAACATGATAAAGAAGCCAATACATATCAGTTATAACCATTAATGTAAATGACCTCAGTTCAACAATCAAAAGAAACAGACTGGCAGAGTGGATCAAGAAACAAGAACCAACAATATGCTCTATACAAGGCACACATTTAATTCTTACCTTGCAGGGGCAATGCCATGACCACAAAGAAACACATTTAACTCAAAACAAAATTCATAGACTGAAAGTCAAAGGGTGGCAAACAATACTCCATGTTTCAGGAGCTCAGAAAAATGCAGGAATAGATATTTTGTTTGCAGACAATGTGAACTTCAAACCAAAAATGATCAAAAAAGATAAACAATGTCACTACATACTTGTTCGGAAAAGTGCAAGAGGAAGAGATAATAATCATATATATTTATGCACCAAATACAGTAGCACCAAACTATGTAAAACACTAATGCACATGAAAATTCAAGTAAACAATAACACAATCATAACAGAGGTCCTTAATACCCAGTTGTCACAAAGAGATAAATCAACTACCCAACAAAGAAATAATGAAACTACACCAAACTTGTGAAGAAATTAACTTAGTAGAGCTTTATAGATTGTTTCATCAAAAAATGTCAAGCTACACATTCTTCTCAGCTGCACATGGGATGTTCTCTAAAATAAACCATATAATAGTTCATAGAACATACTAAAGTAAATGCAAAGCAATTTAAATTATCCCATGGATATTATTTGCCATAGTGCAATGAAATTGGAAATTATTGACAAAATAAACTGCAAAAACTCCATAAACGTATGGAAATTACATAACAGCCTCCTGAACAACCAGTGGGTCAGAGATAAAATTAAAGAAGAATTTAAGCAATATTTACAATCAAATGAAAATGCAGATCCAACTTACAAGAAGCTGTGGGATATAATTAAAGCAGTTTTCAGAGGAAAATTTATAGTGGTGAATTTTCACATCAGGAAAACAGAACGAGCACAAATAAACAACCTTATGCTGCATCTCAAGTTTCTAGAAAAGAAGAACAGGTCAAGCCCAAAGAAGACAGGAAATTATAAAGATCAGAGCAAAAATTCATGCAATGGAGACTAAGAAAACAACACAAAGGATTAATGAACCGAAGAGTTGGTTCTTTGAAAGAATGAATAAAATTGATAAAAACCTTGCTAACCTTATCATAAAAGGGAAAGAAAAAATACAAATATGTGCAATAAGGAATGAAAAGGATGAAATCACTAAAGATCTTATAGAAATTCAGAAGATCATCAATACCTACTTTGAAAATCTTTACTGTCATAGGATGGAAAACACAGAAGATATGGACAGATTCCTAGATACTCAATCAAAAAGATATAAGAATCCTGAATGACACAACATCTGTCAGTGAATTTGAAAACATAATTAGCAATTCACCAACAAAGAAACCCCAGGTCCTGATGGACACACAGCTGAATTCTACACAATATTTGGACAAAATTTAATGCAATACTCCCCAAACTCTTTAATGAAATGGAAAGACAAGCATTTATCACTAACTCATTTCTGAAGGAAAGTATTACCCTTATATTAAAATAAAAGATCCAACATAAAAGAGAAATATAGTCCAATCTCTGCAATGAACGTGTGATCAAAGATGCAAAAATCCTCAATGAAATACTACCAAACACTGTGCAGCAAATACAAGAAGATTATGCAATATGACCAAGTGGGATTTATCCCAGGGATGCAAGGGTGGTTTGATATATGCAAATTGATAAATGTAATACACCATATCAACAGAGACAGGGACAAAATTACATGATCATCTCAATAGATGCTGAAAAGCTTTTAATAAAGTGCAACCCTCATTCATGATCAAAACCCTACAGAAAATCAGAATAGATGGTTTTTATTTCAATCTTATGAAAGCCATCTATGACAAACCAATGGCTAACATCATACTCAATGGACAAAAGCTGAAAACATTCACTGTAAAATCAGGAAGACAAGGATGTCTACCGTCACAACTTCTATTCAATATAATTCTATCAACATTAGCCAATAGCATTCCTGTACACAAACAACATACTAACTTAAAGAGAAATTAGGGAAAGCACACTCTTAACAATAGCAACCCCCAAAATCAAATTCTAACAAAGGAAATAAAAGAATTGTACATTGAAAATTACAGTTCTCTAAAAAGAGATCAAAGAGGATTTCATAACATGGAAAGATATACTTTGATCATGGATAGGAAAAGCTAACACTATGAAAATAGCTATACTCTCAAAACAGTTAGAGAGATTTAATATGCACTCAATCAAAATTCCATACCCTCTCTTCTTTGGGCTTTGGGCTTGACTTGTTCTTTTCTAGAAACTTGAGATGCAGCATAAGGTTGTTTATTTGTGCTCACTATGTTTCCCTGATGTGAAAATTCACCACTAGCATATCTCACAGATGTAGAGAAAATATTCCCAAATTTTGTCTGGAACAAAAAGAGATCTAGAATAATAAAGGCAATCTTGGGCAACAAGAGAAAGGCAAGAGGCATTATGATCCCTGACTTGAAATTGTACTACAAACTTACTGTGATAAAATTAGGATGGTACTGACACAGAAATAGATCTGAAGATCACTGGAACAGATTAGAACATTGAGACACAACTACAAACACACTCAGCCACCTTATCTTTGAGAAATGTGCCAAACACATGAGCTAGAATGAAGATAGCCTGTTTAATAAATAGCAGTGGAAAAACTGGCTTTCCACATGCTGAAGACTAAAACTAGACCCATGTCTATGACTAAATTAATGTCAAAATGTATCAAAGATCTAAATATGAAAACACAAACACTAAATCTACTGGAGGAGGAAGTTGGTAGAAATTTTGAAGACGTATAGGTACACAGAGTGTTCATGAAGAAAAACCAATCTGCCCAGGATTTCAAATAACCAACAACTAGGATCTCAACTTGTTGAAAAGTTTTTCTATACCAAAAGAAATCCCAAGAGTAAAAAGAAAACTCACATACTGGGGAAACAATTTAGCCAACTGTCCCTCAGAAGAAGGACTCCTATCTAGAACATAAAGAATCAAGCCCCCAAATTAAGAGACTCAATAAAAAAATGGGCATCTGAGGTCAATAAACCTTTCTCAGAAGAAGAAATACAAGTGGCAAATAAATGTATCACAAAATGTTCAACATCGTTGGTCATTTATGAAATGCAAATTACAAGAACAATGAGATTCTACCTCACCTCAGAAAAATGACTATTATTAAAAAATCATCCTATGACAAATACTGGCAAGGCTGTGGGTTAAAAGGACCTCTTCTCCACTATAGATGGGTGTGGAGACTGGTACAACCACTGTGGAAGTTAGTGTGGAGATTCTTCAAAAAACTAGGATTGGAGGTCTCTTTTGACAAAGCTATTTCCCAAATAGCTCAGTATTTTTCCCAAAGAATTGAAAACATCATGCCACAGATATATATGTGCATCTATATTTATAACAGCACACGTTGTCAGACCTAAATCTTAGAAACAACCCAAATGGCCATCAACTGAGGAACAGATAAAAAAATGTGGCATTTGATACAATGAAGTATTATTCAGCTATAAAGAAAGATAAATCTGAGACTTTTATAGGTAAATGTATCCTACTAGACACCATATTCATAAGTGAAATAAATCAGTCTGACAACTGTAAATATTGTAGTGTCTCTCTAGTGTAAGAAACAAAGAGTAAATACAATCCAAAAGATACAATAGACATTGCAAAAGGGAAAGAAACTGTTCAAAGGAAAAGAAAAACTCAGCGGGGGAAAGGAGAAAAGAAGGAAGGGAAAATATATATGTGTGTGTGTGTATATATATATATATATATATATATATATATATGATAGTTTAAAATAATTGTACTACTAATTTCTATGGTTTATTGAAGGTAACAGTTAATGCTTAATTGTTTGATCAGTCTTGCATGCTGATATCTGATTATCTGTGCAATTACTTTGAAGATATCAATATGCAATATAATCACTATTGTTAATTTCCTATCATCTTGTTTTAAAATTCTGTATTGTTTTTTAAAACTCTCTTTAAGATGAATTTTGTAAAAGGCTGGGAAAAATAATACATTATATTCATTTCTCCTATTTCTTGTGGTCTTGAAGCAGTGGACAGGAAGAATTGAGTGCACAAATCTAAATATGATCCCTATCTGGTAGTGGATTAAGCGCTGTTGGCCAATTTGAATGTGAAGATCAATATGCAGGTCCACTGAGAGCAGATCCTGGGTGTGAGAGCTCAACACCAGGTACATACAACCCGTTTACCCACTTTTTCTAGATAAATAAGCTCTATGCAATGGGTGATTTTGGCAAGTGGATATTGCTAGACAATTGGAAGTTCAGATTGTGTATATTTGATAACAGTTGGTTCACCAGCACTATTTTATGGCATAAACAGAGTGCCAGACATGCACTACCACAGTGAGACAGAACTTAATTAATTAATAATTCCTTTGGACACCTGTCAAATATGGTCCTGAGTTTCATGGGCCACTCTTATAGTTAACTTTTGGTCAAATAACAGCACTAATCCTTTGGGTCTTGTGCATTTGCTTCATCACAGACAAATTACCTTACACCTGTAGGCTAAAAGAGAGGTTTATTTTTTGTCATAGTTTCAGAAGGTTCAGTCCATGGTTGGGCAAGTTTTATTGAGGAAACAGCATGGGGGAGAGGTCTGGGCAGAGGAAAGCTGCTTACATTATGGCAGCCAGTGTTATGGTTCAGATCTGGAATGTCCCTGCAAATCATACTGTTTTCAGAGGTGATTAGGTTATGGGAGCACTGTGCTCCTCAGTAGACTGATTCACTGAAGAGTTCCTGACTATCCTGTTTGGAGGTGGGACCTTGCCAGAAAAGGTGGTTCACTTCAGGTGTGACCTGGCGGGGGATATCACCCTCTCTGGCTTCTCTTGTTTTTGCTTCTTGGCTGCAGTGCTGCGTGTGTTTTAAAATCTGCTGTGCCCCCTCTGTAATATCATTTCTGCCTTGGATCTAGTCAACTGTGAAGTGGATCGTGTGCCAAAATAAACCTCTCCTGTAAGCTGTGAGTGTTGAATATTGTGTCTTAGCAAGGAAAAGGTAACTAAAATGGTGTATGGTACCAGGAGAAGTGAAATCATTGCTGTGGATGTACTTGAACATGTGGCTTAGAGGCCTTTGGAACTGGTTCAGAGCTGGATTATGGGAAGATTGGGAGAGGCCCTTACGGAAGTCCCAGTATTCTGTGAGCTGAGTATGATGTAAAAATCTGGTTGGAGTTCAGACCAGAGTACTGATAGAAAAGCGTAGACTCAGATGGTTGCAGGTGGGCAGGAAGACTACATTGACAGTTGTAAAGGTCACATAGTTTAAACTCCAGTGGAAAACTTGTCTATTTCACCCAGATTCTGACACTTTGTGGGAGATTGAGATTAAAGGAAGATCTTATAGTGGAAATTCGGAAGGATTCCAGTGTTCGGGATGTGGCAGGAGTACTGTTGGCAGTTTTTATCCAGGTTTATAGTGAGAAAAAGGAATGCACAACCCATTTTAAAAGTTTCCAGTTTTGCCTTAAAAGAGGCACCTGCAAAGTTGAAGCAAAGGAGAATATGATTGCTAAAGAGATCAATATTAAAAAGAAGCCAGGCTCTTTGCAACACAAAATAGGAAAGACATCATGAAGGCATCTCAGGAATCAGTAAGAATCTTCCCTTGGCAAGTGAAAGGGAGTATAAGTCAAACACTTTGCTTTGAGAAAGAAGCAATAGGACCCCCTTCTTGAGAAGGATTGCATAGGGAATAGATTCCCCAGGTTCAGTAATCCATGCATTCAGAAGCCACTGCAGCCATGATCCAAAGGGGTCCAGCTACTGAGAAGGCTAGCAGCAAACCTTGGCATGTCAAGATGGTGCTGGTTTTATGGGTATGTAGAATTCAAGAACTGTAGGGTCAGGGAGGCTTTCACATGCCTTCAGAAGTAGTCCAGGCAATGTACCCCTAGGAAGGCAGTGTATAAAGCTGTCAGAGAACATGAAAGGGAATCAGAGACCCCAGAAAGCTGTAGAAGCAAGAAATGTGGAATATATGAAGAAAACTGAATGACCAAAGCTGCTCTGAGGGAGGCCATGATGGCCGCAACAGGCAGTGCTGTAGGGGTAGAGCAGATAGGCCATTTGAAACTAACATTTTGTCACTGCTTTCCCTGGGTGATGAACATGCAGTTACAGGATGTAAAGTTTTCCCCGCTAGGTTCAAATCTTGTTCTGATCTCATTCCTTTCTATCTGCTTATTTCTTCCTTTTGGGATAGGAATGTCCCTCTGTGCCATTGTGTAGAGGCAATGTGTAACTTTCATTTTGATTTTTATAGTGGCTCACAGCACAGTTTGCCCTGAGTTTTGCCCTGAGGAGATTTTGGACTTGGACATTTTAGCAATGCTGAAAGTGTTAAAAAGTTTTGTAACTCCTAGAGATGGAGCAAGTGAATTCCACATAAAGATATGCACATGAGTGTTTTTGGGAATCAGGGATAGAATGGTATAGTTTATATCTAGAATGTAGCCCAAAGCCTCATGTGTTCAGGTAGAGATTTTTAAGGTGACTGACTCAAGGCAGCACTCTTCTCTTCAGTGGTGTTTTGTCTCAGTGATTGTTAGTGTGACTAAGAGAGCCAGGAAACTGAGAGATCAAACAGAACAGCCAAGAAGTAAAATGGATTATTTGAGGTCAAGCCCTCAGTGACATACGTCTCACCAGGCCTCACCTCCTAAAAGTAATTCAGCTATGAATTCAGCAGCAGACTAATACACCAAAAAGTCAGTGCCTCCATCACCCAATCATGCTCCAAAAGTCCTGGCTATGAATACATAACATTTTTGGGGAAGGTTTCCAGATCCAAACCACAACATTCTACCCTTGTCCTCCAAAAGTCTCATGTGCATGTCTTTATGCAAATTGCATTTACTCCCTAAGAGTTGCCAAAGTCTTAAACAGTTACAGCACTGCTAAATGTTTCAAGTCCAAACCTCCTATGAAACTTAAAGTAAACTCTTAGCCATGAGTTCCAGTAAATATCAAAAAGAAAGTTAAACACTATTGACAAAAATGGCACAGACATTCCTATTCCAAAAGTGAGGGATAGAGGAACATAAAGGAATGGAAAACTAAAGCAAGACTGAAACTCAGCAGGGCAAACATTAAATCCTGCAGCTCTGTGTTTAGAACCAGGGGCGAGCTGTGGTGAGGTGAGCTCCGAGGGCCTGGGAGTCCTGCCTCTATAGCATGCCCCTTTCAGGCCACACGGCTTCACTCTTGGGACAGGTAGCTGCACCTAAAGAATTCCTCAGCACACATTCCACGCCCCTGGCATCTCCAAGCTCCTGTGGTTTGCACTGTACTTTCAGCTTTACTGTCACAGCTTTGTGTACTGCCACATCAGGGACACACTGACTAACTTCCCAGAGCTTCCTGTAAAATACAAGTAGAACCGCCCGCAACTGACAACTCTTGTATTCAGTATGCCTGGGAAACTAGTACCATGTGGACGGTGTGACGGTCTACTCCCAGCTTGAGCAGTGATCAGTTTCCCTTGGTTCACGGCTGCAGAGGCCTCTGAATTTGTGAATGATGGAACCCAGTGAAGTGAATCTCAGGGAGCAAATGTTTAGGGACAGCTTCTCCACAAGGGACCTTCTCTTCTGAAAGTAAAGTCTTTCAAAGGAATTTAATTTTATCTTTTTTTAAAGTTTTGATTCATTGAAGGGAAGATTATTGCTGATTACTGAGATATCATTAAGGCATCTTTCTTATTGTCCTAATGCAAAATACACAGATTTTTTTTTTACCATTAATCTTTTTATTATCAGTTCTTCAAGGCCCCAGCTGTGCAAGGGCTTCTTTTCTGATGAAACTATACACTTTGTAAATCATTCTGTGGATTAGTCCACTGATTAGTTTGTAGGTAAATGTGGTGTTGGGAGGTAAAACCTGGTCAGAGGAAGTGGGCCACTGGGGCATGGCCCAGAAGAGTATGTCTCTCTCTCCCTTCTCCTTTCACCTCTCTTGCCTTCTGCTACCATTCCATGAACTTTTTCTCCTCTCTCGTACCCCTGTATCATGAAGGCCTGCCTTGGAACCAGCCATAACTATGGACTGAAACCTCTGCAAACTGTGAGTCAAAACAAACCTTTCCTCCTTAGAACTGTGGAGGTTAATTATTGTGTGTCAGCAATGTGAAAGTAAATAAGGCAGATTTTGGAGAAGTAGGGTACTTGCTGTGATGCTACCTGTCATGTGGTTCAGAAGACTTTGGAACTCGTGTACTAGAGGACTTTGGAAAGTTTCAGAGATGCTGGCTGTAGAAACATCTCTAGAATGCAGTAAAACCAAGACCAGACTGTTCAGAGCTCAGAACAGAATACTGATAAAAAGCAGATGGAAAAGACCAGGCTCAGAGGGCTTATACCTGAGCTGAAACAAGGAATCTATTGGCAGTTGGACTCCTGGCTACATAAGCTATGTACTTTG
The DNA here is from genome assembly GCA_004027595.1 of Dinomys branickii. Classification (NCBI taxonomy): domain Eukaryota; kingdom Metazoa; phylum Chordata; class Mammalia; order Rodentia; family Dinomyidae; genus Dinomys; species Dinomys branickii. The sequence continues at coordinate 31,354 of PVLD010015964.1, read as the reverse complement.
GTCAAAAATTTGTCTGTATTTTGCTTTTGCCATGAAGATGTGAGGGAGGCTGAGATTCAGAGTGGCAGGCTAATTAATCTGGCTGAGGAAATTTCAAGACAGGCTAATGTTGAGGCAATGCCATGAGTACTGTTGGAAGCTTATAGCCCATTCTCCCTTGAGAGTGAAGAGGAAAAAGCACAGTTGAATGATTTTAAGTTTTGAGTTTTTCCAGAAAGGATACTCCAGTAAAATTGGAGCCTTTATAAATGGAGTAGAAGAGAGCTCAGTTGCTAAAAAGATTAACATTAAAAAGAAGGCAAGTACTATGAATCTGTACAACATAAAAGATGCCTAGAGGGCACGAGAGTGATCCATATGACCCTGCAGTGATCAGTATTAAGGGTGCAAAAGTGAACAGACTTCTTTGTGAAGAGAGCCCCAAGATGTCACGTTCCAGAATGGCAGCAGCCTAGAAATTGATTTTCCAGGATTCAGTTCACTATTATTGGTAATCAGAAGTCTTTACAACCTCCAGCAAGATGCAGAAGGGTTTAACTTCTGTTTAAACTAGTCACAGACTTTGGCATCGTCTATGTGGGGCTGATTTTCTGTGCATGAAGAATGCAAGAATTGTGGGGTCAGGAAGACTTCCATTCAGATTTCAGAAGAAAGCCTGGGAGGTCAGACAGTTTACTCTTGAGGGGGAAGTGTGTGAAGCTGTGAGAGTGAAGCCAAATGTGCAGTGGAGAATCTAGGATGTTGGAAAACCCAGGAATGAATATGGCAAGGACTGAGCAAGCCAATAAGGAGAGAAGCTCAGATGGTATAACCGTCAGCAGTGTCATAGGGGTGGGACTCCCCTCCTAAGGCCTGTTGAGTTCACATTTTACCACAACATCAGAGCATCAGGCAGCAGAGATACCAAAGGGAATAGGCAAGGTAAAAGATGTATCCTTCCAGATCAAGCTCTGTGACCACCTCTTACCAAAACCACCTCCTCTTAACAAGGTAGCTGTCACCTCTTCTTTGGACCAGTCTGCCAACCAGTATCACACTCTCATAATCTAACTGCCCAAAAAATCCTGCCTCTGAGATAATGAGATTTTTGGGGCACATTTCAGATCTAAGCCACACTATGCTTTGCTGAACTTCTTCATGAATATTGCTGCTGGAAGAAGTGTGTCCTTTCTTCCTTTTAGAGAATAGTGCCAGTCAAGAAATATGTTTATCCTGGCTCTCTCTGTGGACCCAAGACACACAATCTAGTGTTGATTTTGTCTCTGTGGCTTCAAAGGAATACCAGGCTTTCTCCATTTGTTTATGGATATCTTTTTTCGGTAAAAGAATGCATTATCAAATACGTATTTCCATTCATAACATTTCCACATTTAAAAACATCCATTTAGGCATTTCAAAAACTATCACTGAGTTCAGAAACTACTTGTGAAGAAGTGACAAGTTTCTATTCTGGCAAATATCAAACATTTCTTGTCTGAGACATTTAAATTTTCATTTTATATCATATTGTGCAGCTTATGGACATCATTGATTCAACAAGCCAAAATTTTGTATGTACCTTCTGCGGCAAAGAAGACCACACATTCTTAAAATAGTTTGGAGAACAATACCTCTTTCAAGTGTGTGGCCTGGGTTTTCAGGCCGTGTTATTGCCAGATCTCTCTTCTCTGAAAAGATCTGTTGGTTTAATTTACATTTTGCTTTAAATTTGTCTTCGTATATTACTATCCTGTACATGTATGAGACAAGATATCGCAAAAAGAATACAAATATGGAATTTTAATTACAAATTTCATGTCAAATGACATGAAATTTACCTTCTATGGGCAAGAAATATTTTAACTACTTAACAGTTCACACCCCAAACATCACTTGGGCAGCAAGTTTCTTTATGTACTGATTATCTCAAGTATCACTTGCACAGCTGTCATATCAAACCAGTCAATTCTTGCTTGCGTGAGATACACTCCTATGTTTATTTGTTTCCTATCAACTATTTTTTTCATACTTTCTTATTTAGAACATTGTATTCACCTTTGATGTCTCTTTCTAGTGAAATCTAATAATAAATTCTGGGATTCTTTTACTAACTCATATTTATTTTCTTGTGAAAAATAACCTACAATTTTATGCCATACACTTAAAATCTCTTATCGTAAGTACATCAGATATAATTTTTATACTTCTCCAGAGCTCAGTAACATTCTTTTGCAATACAAAATAGACACATTTGGGACACTGAGGCCAAATAGGAAATAAGTGCCAAAGATCTGCAAAACAAAAGTCAAAAAAGGAAGAAATATTAGCATATCTGAAAAGAAAAGTCTGTGTTAGAAAATGGAAACACAGAAAATAATTGTTATTGTTGACTATTCATAATACAGAATGATAGAACTAGAAAGAAAAATGAAACTAAAAATTTCAATAGTGGCCCATAATTATAATAATTCTCTGGGTAGTATTGGCAGAGTTGACCAAGATTTAATAAGCCATCCTCTAATCAAAAAGAAAGGAAAAACATTAAAATATTTATGTACCTTCTGGAGCAAACAACATGGAATTCACACTTGTTATTCACTCAAAATGAGGGGATTCCATGTTGGACTTCTAGGAAGATGGCAGAGTGGTGAGCAGCAGAGAAAGAGTCTGTCTGAGGTTTGGTATCCAGACATTGGAATATAGCAAGATGAAGAAGAGAAGAGGGAGGGAAGTGGGTTTCCAGGACCCAGGAAAGATCTGAAGCTAGTTGAAGCCCACAGGGAGAGTGAATAGGTCACCTCAACAGGGTGGCAGGTGGTACTCTCTCCCTGAGCTCTGACTCAGGGCATAGGAGCAACCACTTGAGCCTGGAGATGCATGGTGAGTACTAGTGACCCCGAGGCCTCCATGGAGAGATATACCAGTGGAATAGAGTCTTGGACATGGCAGATTGCAGTGACTGGTGAATTGTTCTGGTTCAGACATGCTTTGGGAAAGAATGATTGACCAGGAGCAATCTTAGAGAGGGACCAACTGAGCTTGGAACTCAGCCAAATTAATTAGTCTGCTACTCTTAATCTCAGCCTCCCTGAAATCCTCATGGCAAAAGCAAAATATAGACAAATTTTTGACCAAAGCACATAGCTAACATAGGAGTCCAACTGCCAATAGATTCCTTGTTTCAGTACAGGTATAAACCCTCTGAGCTTGGTCTTTTCCATCTTCTTTTTATCAGAATTCTGTTCTGAGCTCTAACCAGTCTGGTCTTGGTTTTACCACATTCTAGAGATGTTTCTATAGCTAGCTGATTTATAAAATCAGCTGGTTTCATCTTGTGGCTCCAAGCAGTGTTGAAGTCCACAGTGGGTGCATGGACTGCTACAGGCTGAGTGGGTATAGTTCCGGCCTCGCAGCCAAATGCCAGCCTAAAGTTCAATGGAAATAAAGGTGTAGGTTCATTGGGATTATCTACTACCTCACTGTAAAACTACTGTTGGCTTGCTGGGAGTAATCAACATGGATCTGGACTCTCTCTGTCCATGTTGTTTACCAGTGACAGCAAAGAAACATCTAGAAGTGGATATTTTCTTCTTCTTTTTTTTACTTTAGCTCTTTTCTTTTTGTTTTTATTTCTCTTTCTTTATTTTAAAGATAAAAGAACAAAACATGTTACCAAGCAAATGACATGAACAAAACTACACCAAAACAATAAAAGCAATACAGAATTTCAGATAAGGTGATAAGAAATTAACAAGGGTTGCTGTATTATATATTGTATTTTCAAATTAGTTACTCAGTTAAATAAATATAGTCATGGAAGATTGATCAAACAATTAAACATTAATCTTTCCTTTCCCTAAAGCTACAGAAATTAGTAGTATAATTATCTTATTTTGTGTATAGATATACACATATTTTTCCTTTCTTTCTTTTTTCTTTTCCCTCATCCCAGTTGTTCTACCCTTTTGAGCAGTTTCTTTCCCTTTCACAATATCTTTTGTTCCTTTTAGATTAGATTTACTCTTTCAGGTTCTTAAACTAGTGAGACAATACAAATATTTACACATGTGGAACTGATTTCTTTCACTTATGGGTATGGTCTCTTGTTGCATCCATTTACCTATAAAAGCCTCGAGTTTATCTTTCTTTATAGCTGAGTAATGCTCCATTATATAAAACTACCACATCTTTTTTATCCATTCCTCAGTTGATGAGCATTTGGGTTGTTTCCAAGATTTAATTATTACAAATTGCACTGCTACAGACATGGGTGCACATATATCTCTGTGGTGTGATGTTTTTAGCTCTTCTGGGAAAATACCCAATAGGGAAATAGCTGGGTTGAATGGGGCCTCTAATCCCAGTTACTGAGGAATCTCCAGACTGATGTTTTCTTCATTGTTTGTTCTTGTTTCTATATGAGAGTGAACATGGTTTCTAGTATTTTTGGTTGTTCTGTTCTGTTCTTGTTTTTAGTTCTTCCTTTTCTCTTTCCATCCTGTCTTTTGCACTATTTCTCTAGAGTTTGTGTCATTATCTTTTGTCCTTTAACCTTGCTTCTGGTATCATCCTCTTCTATTTTTCCCACTAACCCCTTTAAAATTTCTCCCCTGAGCATAAATTTGCTGTTTTGAGGGCTTATTTACTGCATACACTTTTCTGGTTTATTTTAAATATATAACTACAAAACTAGTTTATATGGTTAATAGTGGCATGTTAATAGTAACCACAATTTGTCATTTTCTAGGCTGTGTTTGATAATTACTATTGTTATTGCTGATTTTACTATTTTAGCAAAAGTGATATAATTGTTTTAACCAGTTGTTCTTCTGGTATACCAAGATTGAGATAAGCTAAGGGTCATAAAAAGTACTTCAGCTCAGTACCAAAGAACCAGGGTCTTGGCTACATAGGCAGAATCTTCTCATCCACAATAAATTGAAAAAGTAGCATCTTGCAGCAGACTCAAAATCTAAAGCCCAGCTAAACCTGGAAGACACCTCTGAAAGTAGTCATTTCCTAAGGGTTTTAACTACTAGCAATAATGCTACTGATCATAAGCAAATTTGCAAGCATCAACCTAGAAGCTAAACTAAAGACACCCAATTTAGTAAATAAGTCACTTTAAAAAGACTCAACGCTAAATGTCTAGGTTACCAAAGGCAAACCCAGGGGGCATAGAGGTGGAACATTCCAAAGGCCGCCCACTGGGGCTCTCTGAAGTGGGAGAAGTGAGAAGGCAAATGAACGAAGCTCAAGAAACAAATCAAATCAGAAATAATTTCTCAGGTAACTACAGAGATGGTATCCACAATGAAAGGTATTATTAGTGAATCTAGAGCAGATATAGATCAAAAATAGAGATACTTAGGGAAATAATGGCAGCCGTGAGTGTTGGACATAGGAAAGAAACGAAATCCATGAAACAGGTTCAAACAGATATCCAGGAGATTAAAACTTCCATTGAAAGTATGCATAGAAAAATGAGTCAAAATAAGGAGAGAATCGATATAGAGGACAGGATTGCAGGTAGCAATCAGGAAAAGAAAGATTTCTTAAACCACGAGTAAACAATCCATTGTTGCTGGGAGATGATGCAAAAACAAATAACGTGAGACTGGAGTGAATAAAACAGCACGAGAGCGTGCAAATGACAATAAAATCCTGTTCACAGACACTATGGCAGAAAACTTCCCTGACAGGGAAAAAGAATTTGACATGAGATAAGTGAGGCATATAGGACTACAATTAATCACGATAATCAAAATCTACAGCCATGCATGTATTAGTCAGGATTCCAGAAATTCAACACAAGAATATTAAAATCTGTTAAAGAAAAGAAACAAATCACCTATAAAGGAAAGCCCATAAGAATCACAGAATACTTGTCAGTACAAACGCTCAGGTCAAGGAAAGCTTCGCGCGAGGCATTTCAAGCACTAAAAGAAAATAGCCTCTAACCCAGACTGATGTACCCTTCAAAACTATCTTTCAAAACTGATGGAGAAATAAGATACCTCCATGACAAAGAACATCTGAGGAAACTAATGTACACAAAACCACCACTTCAAAGTGCTCTGAGGCATATTCTAGAAAAAGATGAAGAGGACCGCATCCACCAGGCACGGCAAGCAAGCAAGCATGGCATACGAAAAGGAAGCCAGCAACGGGAAAATGACATGAGAAGGATCAAGAACCATCAATGTTAATGATCACAATTTACCAATCCAAAAAAGACCAGACTATACAATGGGTCAAGCAGCAAGATTCAATAATATGCTGCATACAAGAAAATTATATAATTAAAAAAATGTTCACAGAAACAAAGGATGGAAAACAGTACTACACATTACAGCAACCTGGTGAAAAGCAGAAGTAGCAATTCTATTTGAAGACAAAATGGATTTCAAGCCAAGACTGATTAAGAGAGATAAAGAAGGTCACCACATCCTTGTAAAGGTAAAGGGAGCTATCCAAGAAAAGATAACAATCATAAATATATATGCACCAAATACCAGTGCACCCAACTATATAAGACAAATATTAATAGATATGAAAATAAAATAAGCACTAATACAGTTTTAATGGGGGACCTCAACACCCATTGTCACAAATAGTCAAATCACCTAGACCCAAAAAGTCAACAGTAAAATATTAGAACTGTACCACACATTTGAACAAATTGACTTAGTGGATGTCTACAGAGCATTCCACCTGACAACATCAGAATACACATTCTTTTCAGCTGCACATGGATGTTCTCCAAAATAGACTAGTTACTAGCTAATAGAATATGCTTAAATAAATATAAAGGAATTGAAATTATTCCATGCACATTATTAAACCATAGTACAATAAAATTGGAAATGAATGGCAAAAGAAACCATAAGAACTTTAGAAGCACATGGAAATTATATAACACCATCCTGAACAAGCAATGGGTCACAGATGAAATTAAAGAAGAAACTAAACATTTTCTTCCTTTAAATGATAATGCCAATACAATACACTGGAGCTTATAGGACACAATGAAAGCAGTCCTATGAAGGAAATTTATAGTGGTGAATTCTCATATGAGGAAAATAGAGTGAGCTCAAGTAAATAATTTAATGTTGAATTAGAAAGAGAAACAAATAAAGGGAGTAAGGATAGGAAAGGAAGAAGTTAAACTATGATTATTTAAAAAAAAAAGAAGTTAAACTATGATTATTTGTGGATGATATGACACTCTACATAGAAGACCCCTAAAACTCCACCAAAACACTTGTAGATTTAATAAACAAATTCAGTAGCATACAAAGTCAACACTCAAAAATCAATAACTTTCTTGTTCATAAATAACGAACTTACTGAGAGAAAAATTAGAGGTACAAGACCTTTCACAATAGCATCCAAAAAAAAAATGAAATACCTAGGAATCAATCTAAAAGGGAAGTAAAAGAAACCCCTCTACATTGAACGCTACAGTACCCTAAAAAAAGAAGATTGAGAAGGATATCAGAAAATGGAAAGATATTCCTTGTTCTCAAGTAGGAAGAACCAATATAAAGAAAATAACCCTACTTCCAAAATTGTAGGCAGATTTAGTGCAATCTTGATCTAAATTCCAACAAGATATCTCAAAGACTTTAGAGAAAACAATCCTAAAATTCACTTGGAACCAGATGAGACCTAGAATAACAAGGCAAATCTGGGCAACAAAGGCAAGGCAGAGGACATTACAATCCCTAACTTGAAATTGCAGTATAAATTTACTGTGATGCAAACTTAAAGTAACTGACAAAAAAATGGACCTGAGGATCAATGGAACATTTTAGAAGATGCAGAAATAACTACAGACATTTCCAGTCATTTTAACTTTGACAAAGGTTCCAAATATGTTCACTGGAAGGAAGATAACCTCTTTAATGAATGATGCTGGAAAAACTGGCTTCCCATTTGCCAAAGATTAAAACTAGACCCATATCACTCATCATGCACTATGCTAAAATTGAAATGGATCAAAGATCTAAATAGTAAAACATAAACATGAAATCTGCTAGAAGATAAACTAGTAAAAACTCTTAAATATATTGGTGTAGGTAAATACATTACCAACAAAACCCCAACTGCACAGGAATGAACAATCAACTATCACCAGGTATCAACAACTGGAATCTTATCTTAATAAAAATAAAAAAAACCTTTTGCCTAGCAAGAGAAACCACCAACAGAGTGAAGAGACAACCTACAGTGTGGGAAAAAATATGCCAGTTTTTCTTTAAACAAAATACTACTATTCATAATATATAAAAGATTCAAAAAGTTAGACCTTCCAAAATGTAAAGAATCAACCCAAACATGGACATCTGCAGTAAACAGATGCTTCCCAGAAGTGCAAATGGCAAATAAATATATAAACATGTTCAACATTATTGGTCATTTGAGAGGCGCAAATTACAGTAATGCTGAGATTCCATCTCACTCCAGAAAGAATGACTCTTATCAAGAAATCAGCCAATAACGAATGCTGGTGGTACTGTGGGGGAAAAGGAACCCTTCTCTGGTAGTGAGAGTGTAGACTGGTGCAAACACTGTGGAAATCATGGTATAGATTCCTCAAAAACTAGGACTAGTGGTTCTATTGGACCCAGAAATTCCCCTTCTTGATATCTTCCTGAAAGAATTAAAAGCATCATACCTCAGTGATATATGCACAGAAATATTTACAGTGGCACAGTTCGTAATAGCTGAATCTTGGAAACAGCCCAAATGTCCATCAGCTGATGAATGCCTAAAGACATGGTTATCTTTTAATGCAATGGAGTACTACTCTGCCATAAAAAGGACAAGCTTGCAACATTTCTAGCTAAATGAATGTACCTTGAGAACATACTCTGCAGTGAAATAAATCTAACACACTTGTGTAAATATATTATTATTTCTGTGGTGTGAGAAGGCAAAAGTGTACATAAGGGCCATAATGTATGATAGATATTGTGAAATAGGAAGAAAAGATTCAAATGGGAAGAGAACCTAGGGAGAGAGGAGGTGGAAGGAAAGGAAAAGAAAAAAATGAGAAAAAGAGAAATAGAAAAAATAAACTTTTAAAAATGAGGAGGGAGAGAGGGCTTGAATGGAGGGTAGGGGAACAGGAAAACAAAGAGAATCAAGTTATATCATGTACAGATGCAAATTCCATATGATCAATGTGATCATTATGTACACCTAAAACATACTAATAAACTTAATAAAAAAGGGAGGTTCAAACAGTCATTTACAGTTTAGGTTAGCCCTAGTAGACCAAATAATTGAAAAATATCATATAGCTAAACACCAACCAAAACGTCCACTGCCAATGTCATCACCATTTCACTTGGTGAGTAGACATTGTATTGAAATTGCACCACCCACGGAATAAAAGGCAAGGCCAACATAACAGGTCAGGGTGTGTTGTTCTAAGAGAGAGAATGGTGCAAAAAGAGGAAGGAGACAGATACCACTGTCCAGATTGCATCATTGCATTTTGTATAGAATGTTTTATATTATATAACACAAAAGTTATTGAATAAATTTGATAAAATGATCTTTTTCATATTTCTGTTTTCATTACCTTTTAAAAATTAAGGAAAAGTATACAGTTTTTTGTCATACTGTATTTATATAGTTGGACTGGTAATTGGTTAATAATGGTATTTTACTATGTAATCTTAAAATCTTAAAATTAGGTAGTACAAACAGTTTGTGTGGACATACCTTGAATGGATTGTTGGTTTGATTCTAGGCCCCTGTAGTAAAGTATGTATACCAATAGAGTGTCTCACACAAATGTTTTGATTTCCCACCACATGTAAAAAATATGCTTAAAAAAGTTATGTTTACACTATCATATTTGTAGTATGACTATACGTAACAGTTTGTATACCTTAAATAAAAAATCATTTATTGTTAACAAATTCTAAGGGTCATCTGATCCTTTGGTGAGTTGTAGTCTTTGTGCTGTTGGAAGGTCTTGTTTCAGTGTTTAGGGCTGTTGACTGATCATGGTGGCATTTGATGAAGAAATTTCTGTGACGTTTTCTTAAAATGAGGAAGAGACAAGTTTGTTTATTGATTGATTCTTCTTGTCACAAAAGATTTCTCTAGCACATTATGCTGTCTGAAGCATTTTACTCATAATAGCATTTCCTTCAAATGTGTAGCCAATCCTCTCTAATGCTAATTTTTTATATATGTACTTTGTTGCCATTTCAACAAAGTTCAAAATAACATCAGAAGTAGGTTCCATACTAAGACACCATTTCCACTGAACATCCATTAACAACAAGTCCATCTAATAAAATTTTATCATGATAGTGCAGAAGTTTAGTTACATCTTCAGGTTTGATTTCCAATCCAAGTTATGTTGCCATTTCTATCATATTTACAGTTACTGCCTCCAGTGGATTCTTGCACCTTTCAATATCATCCAGGAAGGTTAGCATCAACTGCTTCCAAACTCACTTTAAAGTTGATAGTCTGACCTTCTGTGAATCACGCATGTTCTTAGTCACATTTTGAATGTGAATAATTTTCATGTTTTCAATTTACTTTCCTAGATTCAGTGGAGATATCACTACCTATGATAGCTATACCCTTATGAAAGGTATTTATTTATTTATTTATTCATTTACTTAGTATTAGAAATTGAACTTAGGACCTTGTGCTGGCCCTGCAAGCACATATGCCACTGAGCTATATTCCTGGCCTGAAAGATATTTCTTAATAAGACTTGAAAACTGAAATTATTTCTTGATTCCTGGGCCACAGAGTGGATGTTGTGTCAGCAAATATCCAACCTATATTAGTCTCACTGTAAAGTTCCATTAGATGACCAGATGTACTGTCAAAGGGCAGCAATATTTTGTAAGGAATCTAGATCTCAGTGGTGGACCTAAAAGCTAGTAGACCATGATATAAACAGATGAGCTGTCACTGAGGCTGTGCTGTTCCACTTATAGTGCACGAAAGAGTAGAGTTAGCTTCCTGAGGACTGTAGAGTCTTCAGCATGATAAATTGTGGGGAGTAACTGAATCTGGAGATTGACCGCATATGTGAGGCTAAGACAAAGCCAGCCCTGAGAATACAGTGAGCTCAAGCTGAGCCAAGTAAATAAGCTGTTCAGCTCACATACGAGTTGCTAGGCACAGAAAGTGAAAATGATATCAACATCCCAAGCCTATAAATAAATGCTCTGTAGCCCTTGGCCAGTTCCCTTCCTCCCGTTCCACCTGATCTCAGCTTTCTCTTTTATTTCTCCATCTTCTTGCCATCCTCCCTCACCACCCCCCAGGAACTTCAAGAACCTAGTGGTAGGTGGAAATAAATGAAAATTGGCCTCAGCTTTAGGTCAGCAGCTGCTGACCTAACTTCTGACAAGGGAGTTGATCCTTTGACACTTTAAGCCAGACGTTGACTTCACCACTATCCAGGACCTAGCTAGATGGTATCTTCTTCCAATGTAAGGCTATTTTGTCTAAGGCAAAAGTCTACTGTTGAGTGCAGCCTTCTGCACTCCCAAGTAATTGTGTCAGCTGGATTTATGGGATGATATGCTACAGCTTCTACATCAGCACTTAGTGCTTCACTTTGAATTTCTACTTTATGGAGATGATTTCTTTCTTTTAACCTCATGAACAATTCTCTGATAATTCTAAATCTGCTTCAGGAGCTTTCTTACCCTTTTCAGCCTTCATATAATTGAAAACAATTGAGGACCTCTTATGGGTTAAGCATTGGTGAAAAGGAATGTTGAGGCTGGCTTAATCCTATAGCCAAACCATTAAATATTTTCAATTTTCTTTAAGAACTCTTCCTCTGCTTCAGCAACTTAGCTAACTGATGCAAAAGGCTTGCCTTTTTGCCTGTCTCTACTTGTAGTATGCCTTTCTTCATAAGATGAATCATTTCTAGCTTTTGACTTAACATGAGAGATAAGCATTTCTTCCTAAATACTTATAGACTATTACAGGGTTATAAATTGGCCTAATTTCAATATCTTGTGACTTAGGGAATAGGGAAGCTGTGAAATGAGGGCAAGAGATGTGGGAATGGGAAGTTGCTAAACAAGTCAGAACACATACATGTTTATTAGTTAGGTTTGCCATCTTATTTCCCATTGCTGGAATATAGCTTCTGACACAACTTGAAGGATGAGAGGCTTAACTTGACTCACAGTTTGAGGGTATTTACTCCGTGTTTGGCTGACTCCAAGGCAGAAAGCAGAAGGGCATAGTGGAACAAGGCTGCCCAGTTCAGGTCAGTCAGGAATCACAGCAGGGGAACAGTGCCGGAGAAGAAGTGGGCTGAGGAACTAGACATAGACTCAAAGATCATACTTCCACATCCCGCATAGGCACACCCAGGACTGTAGGTTAATAATCCTGTGGGAGGTACCAAAGCCAATCAAGGGAACAGTTTTAACCATCATATGGTTCCTGGTGCGCTGGAGCAGTCACAATAGCGATGTCCAAGGTCAGCAATTATAGATCACCATAATAGAGGCAATGCTATGGAAATATTTGAAATATTTCAAGAATTACCAAAATGTGATGCAGGTACTGCTGTTGAAAAATGACATCAATAGAGTGGCATGATTCAAGTTTTATTCAACCTTAAATTTGTGAAAGGGCAGTAAATGCAAAGAATAGTAAAGCTTAGTACAATGAAATAAGGTGTGTTCATACATATTGGGGGGAATATTTAAGATACTTGGTGAAAAATAGTCTTCTTAGAGACTTCTTTTGTACTTTTCCAAAATTACCCTGCCTGATGATGGTAGGCAAGACAGTGATACAACCAACATGGAAGGAAAACATTTAAAACTTTACAAGTTTATTTAACTCAGTAATCTCATGACTATGAAGCAACCCTAAACTTGGACCTGCAAAAGTATGTAATATGTCCACAAACTCAGGAATTGTGACATCATTTGTAGTGGAGAAAGATTGGAAATTAGTCTAAATGCCTATCAGTGAGGAATGAGTTGAATTAAATTATGATATTGCCATGTAGTGTTGTATATGGTCATAGAGAAAAGGAAGAACGTGTCTATATATTGACAGGATATGGACACTAGGACATATCAAGTGAAAAAAGCAAGGCATAGTCCACTAAATATAATGAACTGTATTTTGTAAAGTAAAAGAAAAAATATAAACATATACATGTCTTTTTATCTATGCAGAAAGTAATATTCAAAAGATAAGTAAAAATGAATAAAAATTTCACTATAACTGTACAAATAATGAGAGGATGAAAGCTAAAATTTCTAAGTATATCATCTTTGTATATAACTCTAATTTTTAAATTTATTTTTTCATATTTAAAATATAACCTTTAGTTTAAAATAACACAGACTTTGTCAGTAAAGAGGTTGTTGTACAAATTCTTCACTTGAGGTTGGCTGCTTAAGAGAAAGAATGAAGCACTTTTGTTATGTACTTGTGCAAATGCTATTTCAGAATTACCACACAGTTCTTGTCAAAGAGAGGTAGATGTTTTTTACAAAAAAAGATTGTAAAGTATAAGGAATTATTTTTTCATCCCTATGAAATAATTCAGATGAGGATACACTACTAGATGTTTAAATAGTTGAATGAAAGATTGATAGAAACTGAAAATTCACAGAGGACCAAAGTACCACTTCCTTGTACATCTGAAGTAGCATATCAGGATAAGGAATATATAACCAGATGTCATTACCACCCAAAACCAGAAGTAAATTTTAATCACCCTTAACAGTATTATGTTATCTAATTCACAACCACCAGATAATGTTTATTCTGATGTAACATAATGCAAACAAATGATATCACCTAAGTAATACTCTTGCAAAATATTCTGCAACCTGAGCCACTAATATTTTTAGGTCAAATTACCAGTTTATGTGAAATAATGCCACAAAGAACATGCTAAAGGAACACTGACAGGAGCACTTAAACCAGGACACAAGGTGGGGGCACTCCATGAAGCCTACTCTCTTTAACAAGAGAAAATTCAGAAAAGGTAAAGAGGTTGTGACAAGGTCTATTCTCATTAAAAGAGAGGTTATATTTTAGAGCTTGAGTTCATTCTTATTTAGACAGACAAACTCTAAAAGACCTTTTGAAAATGATTAAGCATGGAACAAGTATTAGAGGAGGCATTAAAAAGTTTTTAACTTATTTGATGTGATTAGGGTATTGTGGTTACGTAGGGAGATGTCCTTTTGAAAGGGTTGCAACATGAAATATTTAGAGGAAAAATTTCATGTTTGTAAGTTATTGAAAATACCTTAGGAAAAAAATAAATGAAACAAATGGGGCATAATGTTAATCATTAAATCTAGATGATGAGTAAATGTTAGGATTGGTCAATATTTTATTTTTTCTACCATCATGATGTTTGAATTTTTTTATTTAATAAGAACCTGAAAGAGTAAATAAAATTCTAAAGGTACAATAGATGCTGTGAAAGGGAAAGAATCTGCTAAAGGGAAGGAACAACCGGGATGAGTGAAAGGAGAAAAGCAAGAAAGAAGGAAAGGAAAATATATATGTATATACATAGGATAGCTGGGATAATTGTACTGTTGATTTCTACTGTTCTATTGAAAGGAATAGTCAATGCTTAGTTTTTTTTTTTCATTTTAATTTCTTGACCAATTTTGCATGCTCCTATCTGGTAATCTGAAAAACTAATTTGAAGACAACAATATGCAATGTAACCACCACTGTTGAATTTTTAAAAAGTAAAATTGGAACAAAGAAACACAGTTGGCATGACTTCCTTGCTCACCTTCTCCCTTTCCAATGATCAGGAGAGAATAAGCAGATCCAGAAAATTGGCTCTGAGTCTATAATAGAAACCACACGTTGAAATTGGTAGTCATGCCAGGGATGGACCACCCACCTATCCATGGAAAAATTATTATAATTAAGTCATGGGAAGAGCATTTAAAAAATTAAATGCTGTGAATTTGCAGAACATTCCCTCTCATATTAAGTTGAGATATGTGCACACTAGATACCTGAATTCCCACGCAGCTTTCCCATACTTGAAGAGCAAATTGTAGACTGTTACATACATGTTCCATAAGCAAAATTTATGGAACAATTCACTGTACCACTGGGAGAACTGTTGATTGCTAACCCAGGTTGTGCTTCTTTGAGTTAGCTTGTTAATTATCAGATAACCTGCATCCACTTAGCTGGCTTGTCAAATATTAAAGAAACATCCATGAGGACTCAGTCAAAGATCAAAAGTTTACATAAACCTTTTCCAGTTAATTTTGTCAGCACCGACAAAAGGGAAATGGCCACAGCTTAAAGTATGTGGATATAAGAAAGCTATTTCACAAACTATGAATAAAATAGTTGTGTAAAACATCTTCTTAGCAGAAACTTGACTAACATAAATTTCTAGGTAGAGTTTGTAATTAGTAGAAAAAATGATAGTTAAATATTTAATTTGTTTGAGAGTTGCTCCTGAGACTGTTATTATGTGATCACTTGCTTGATGCTATAAAAATTTTATATTGTAAGAAGCGTTTGATGTGTCTGGCACATGTAGTAATGTTAATAGCACCTAACTCTTACAGCATTCCTCATCTTTAATGTTGAGTTTGCTTCATGAGTCTTCTTGTGGAATAATAATCTGGGCAATTCTTGTGCATGAATACAAATAAACCAGATTATTGGAAGATTAAGCTTCCTATCAAAACTTGTTGGTATCGGATTAAAAATTGAGCAAGACTGTTTGTGAGTAGGCTTAGGAAGCAGATGAGTCTGCATTCAGCATTCTCATTGTTTTCCTTTGAAATGTAGTACTAAGGGAAGATAGCACACTCGTCTCCTTATCTTTGTGGGAGAGAAGGAAACTTACTGGTTTGTGAGTCCTTTGCTGCAGGTTGTAAAACTACCTCCTGTCATAAAGATAGGAGAAACTTCAATCTTCCTTTGAGGAAGACCCATTAAAAGACAGGTGGCCTCTGATCCCTTGCCAAGATTGTCCATAGGAGATGTCCTGCTTCTCTCTATAACGTCCTACCTTGGTACTCTTGCCATTCTGTTGTAGCTGCCAGTAGGAAATGCAGCCATGGCTTTTACATATATGTGGAAATAGAGGATCAGCTGTCCTTAAAGATCCCAGGTCAGGAGAACTGAGCTGAACACTCTCACAGGCTCCATGGTCCATATTGCTTACTTCTCTGTGCAGGTGCAGGTGCAGGTGCAGGTGCAGGTGCAGGTGAAGGTGCAGGTGCAGGTGCGGGTGTGGGTGCGGGTGCGGGTGCGGGTGCGGGTGCAGGTGCAGGTGCAGGGAGCAACTCTTTGATGGTCCCTGTCAGCATTTTTGGAAAGGAAATGTAGACCTACACTTTTAGAGCAATCAAACTCATTCACACATTCCAATCCACCTCTATCCACTTTATCCAGCCATAGGCAAGCTAGCTGGAACCTCTTGGCCAGTTGCAAGTATTCATTGTTATGTTTCACAACATATCATCTTTTGGGGTCATTCTAAACTTCCTGCTTCTTATCCAACTTCCTATGTGATTGCTGTAGAATTGCATCAGAAGACTTCTAAAAACACATTTTTTTTTTTTTTTTTTGAGACAGGGTCTCACTGTGTAGTCCATGCCGGCCTTGAACTCACTGTTTAGCCCAGGCTGGTGTTGAACTCACAGTGATCTTCCTGCCTCAGCCTCCCAAGTGCTGGGATTACAAGGATGCGCCAACATGCCTGACTTGGAAACAGATGCCCAGCTTGGAAACAACTGTTTTGACAAAAAAAAAAGTCAGAAATCTGTAGTTACAGCAGCAGAATCCCACGGAGAGGAGTCAGTGTCCATCATACAATGTCCTTTGGTCTGCATTACTTTGATTTACACACGGAATGATTGAAGGGGTGAGAATGAGTTGCAGAAAAATTCAAATTGGAATTGGAAGGAAGATAAGGCAAGCATACAGAGATTAAAACTAATCTTCCTTTTTGCATCCATTTGTACTTAGTTGCAACTGTTTTCAAACAGCACTGTATCAAAGAAAAGTAAAAAGTTCTACTCTTCCTCAATGGAAACTGAGGGATATTGCAGGGTCCTAGGTCAAAGTTAAGGGTAATACAAACGCCCAAACTGTCTTTATGTGCAGACTTCTTGTTTCAGTTAAATGACTGATGTATTCACTTGCAGCTATTGCTGCCTCTCCCTCGGGGTAAAAAACATTCACGTTTACTTAGCTGCCATTAGTTATACTGAAAGTCAATGAGGAATTTTTGGACAACATGAGAACGTACTCAAGGACTGATACGACACTGAATACAGTAATGTTAACTGTCCCCAAATTTGTATTTATTCATGCTTGCATGGTGAGATTTCAGACATAAAATTGATTTGAGCCAGTATAAATTTCACCAATATATGCTTGTAGTTCTTTCCAATAAATTAAGTTGTCTCTCAAGGAAGGTGTCAAACATGATATAAACTCATTCATACATCTATAATTGTAAAAGTCAGTTCCATTCCTTGGGATGGTGTTAAACAGTAAAAGATAAGAAAACTATATCACACTGAGATTTTCATAAAGTTAATGAAATGATTGTCCTTTATTATAGTGAAACCATATTCCATTCTTTTTAGTGTTGAAATACATTCTTGTTTTTGAAGAAATAGTGACCATAGATGACAGTTGTTGTAATGTTTACTTTATGTTTTTCATATACCAAACCTAGTTTTCCTTTTCCGTGTTTTTTCCACTGGGGCAAGGCAGATTTTACTCATACTGGCTATCCAAACATTGGAGACTAACGGTTCCACATTCTATTCTGTGATGAAAATGTTTTCTTATAGATGACTAAGTAAGAGCAGATTTGTAAAGAAAACCAAACAATTTCAAAGATACTTTTCAAGTTGCAAAATATCTGATACAAATACTTTTTTTAAACACTGTATTTGTTTAACAAAAGTATTTGTGAATTGGAAAGATCAGAATTTCTCATTAAGATGGAAAGCATTTTCTTCAGCAACATAAAAGACCTTTGATCTTATATTAATTTAGTGACTTCAAATAGGGTCAATTAATCAGAATCTGTTCTTTAAAGTTACCAGAGTTTTTTTTTTTTCTTTTCTTTGGAAACTGGAAATTAGTTGGAAGTCACCTACAGACAGTAACATGTAGCCGACAATGTGTTTATACCAATAAACACAATTAACCATATATACATTTAAAAGTGGAGAGCTAGGGTGATGATGTTTGTGAGAAAAAAAACATGTAATTAAATGCTTCTCGTGCTTTACCTTTAGAAAAATGTCACCTATGTATTAAGTTTTCTTTTGTTTGTCTTTTGTCCATTGTAACCCCCCCCCCAAAGGCTTTAGTTTGAAGTTTTGACAGTTCTCAAAACTGTCAGAAAAGATAGAAAATAGGCAACGTTTTCCACCTTTGGTTTTGCTTTTTGAATATGGGTCTGAATATAGACTTAAGCTTTCAAATCAACCTTTGTTAAGAGCATCTTCAGAACACTCTTAAAAATAGAGTTCCAGTATAAAAGTAGACCTGTTTTAGAAGGTATTGGTTGTAGAAGAAGAAAAAAACCGAAGTATTTCAGAGTGCAGGTTTTCCTTTCTCTCTCACCACATACTACTCCTGCAGTAGCTGAGTGGGAATATGTTTTGCGTCTCCCCCCCCCTTGGGGGGGGAATCTGTTTATCATTTACTTGTCCAACCCCCAGTTTAGTCCCCACGACTTCTTGATTATTTCACCTCTTACGCAACTCTCTTCCACATCAGCCTGACCTGGGGGCGCGCAGCCCCAGCCCCATTCCAGCTGCCCAGCTCCCCTGTTCCGAGAGCCTCGGTCCCCGGTTCTCCCTGGACGGGGCGGTCCTGCCCTCCTGCGGCGGCGAAGTGGCTCTGGTCCCCCGGATTCCAGGGCCAGCGTGTGCCCCGAGGAGCTGGGTGAGGGCTGCCGGGCCGCTCCGCTGCCTGGCTGCCAGGCTGAGATCGGGGGGATCTCGGAGGCAAGGGACAGGCGCGACCCCCGGCCGCGTCCGAGGACGCCAAGCCACCCAGGGAGCGCAGCGGAGAGGCGGCGGGAGCCGGACAGCTCCGGGCAGAGGGAGCCGCTCCGGGCCGTCCCGCGGCGGCAGAGGGGGCGCTGCAGAGCCCGGCCCCAGGGCTGGGGGCGCGGTGAGGCGTGGCCGGGGACCCCGCGTGGCGCCGCGGGTGGGGACGGGAAGCCGAGCGCCTCCCAGGCACCTTCGCCGCAGCCTTTCGCTGGAACTCCGTCTGGAGTCCGAGTCCCCAGAGGAGGGTCGCGCGAGGAGCGCGTCTGCCCGGAGCCGCTCCCGGAGGGCGCTGGGCTGTGCTCGGAGTCAGGGGCTCCCGGGACCCAGCGCTGCGCCCGGGCAGAGCGCACGGCGCAGGAGCGCTCTGCGGGCGAGCCGAGGCGCAGAGGTGGGCGCCAACCGCGACTGCCTCCCACGCCCCTCCGGGAGCGCCGACCCGGACCGCAGGTGCCGCCGCGCGGGAGGCTGCGCTCCCGGAGGAGCAGAAGAGCCCGGCCGGCAGGGTGCGGTCAGGGCTGCCCTGCGCCGCGGCTCCCATGCTCCTGTCCTGGCTCGCTGGCCTCGGGACTGGCCTCCTCTTCCTGCACGTCCTGCAGAGGCTTCTGTTCCCATACTTCTGGGACGACTTCTGGTTCCTGCTGAAGGTGGTCAGCTATGGGGTGAGCGTGTACAAAGGACGAGGACGGCTGGACACTGTGCTGGAGAAATTCCTGAGGCACGCCAAGAGGCAGCCCCGGAAAGCCTTCATCGTTCACGAGGGACAGGTCTACACCTACCAGGACGTGGACAAAAGGAGCAACCGAGTGGCCCGTGCCTTCCTGAGCCATTCCTCTCTGAAAAAGGGGGACGTCGTGGCTTTGCTGATGAGCAACGAGCCCGACTTTGTGCACGTGTGGTTCGGCCTCGCCAAGCTGGGCTGCGTGGTGGCCTTCCTCAACTCCAACGTCCGCGCTCACTCGCTGCTGCACTGCGTGCGCACCTGCGAGCCCAGGGCGCTCGTGGTGGGCGCAGGTAGGGTATGGGTGAGCGCGGCCCCTGAAGGATGGGAAAGGACTTCTCTTTCCGCTTTACTTCTCACTTAGAATAGTGCATAACTTCCTGTGAGGTGTGTGACCGAGAGTGAGTATTAAGGACAGAGACTAGCTTTACAATTCTATGGGCCAGTGCTTTAACGTGTCCTACCTACGTTTAATCACGGGCTGTGTAGTAGGTTAGTCATATCAAAATAGTTGCAGAAAACTTTTATGAAATCTCAGCTACTGGTATCAGCAGTCAGTGTGAAGACTCAGAGTGCGAAAACTTGGTCAGCCCTAACAAGTGTTTGAGGGGTAAGAGAGTCATCTTGACACCAGTGCGGAACACCTACATTCCTCTAATAGCACTAACATTAGCAAGGATGGCTGAATTGTCAGCCAAGATGTTTTTAATCCGACGTGCAAGGATTCTAATCTTTATATCTGCTCTTATTTTATCCTGTCTGCAAGCTCGGATTTGCCAGAGCAAGGCTAGGCTTCCTACTTGCCGGCCAGCGGGCGGACTCTTGGCGCCGTTGCACGTGAAACAGGCAGCGTAGAGAAGAGGGTGGCTCTGCGCGCTGGAACTCATCGCTGCCACGGTCCTCCCAGCACAAGTTGCAGCCTCATAGAGTGGGGAAATGTTCATCTCAAGTACTGATTTTACCTTTGTTAGAGCTACAGGAAGAGCAGACAGAAAGTGCCCCTTGTGTAGTGTGTACTCCTGTTTTCACTTCTGTCTTTGAAGATTGAACTTCTCACTCTGGAAACAGGCTAACTAGTCTATTCAACTCTCGGTGATTTGTAGCATTATGTAGAATAAATGAGTCATACAGAATTCTGATAATATGATAAAACAATGTTCCTTAGTGAGCACAAATATAAATGCAGTGGAGAAACGGTCAGAGTTCATCTGAGGATACGCTCTGATATTTTTCACATTACTATTCAGTCCAATTAGATTACTGGGCTTTTATAGTAAACGTAAAACACAAATTATGTTAAAAATGATAAAACCCTAAATTCTCTGTGCAAGAGCAAACTAAAATGGCCCAGAGTATCCCTGGCAACATTTTTGTAGCCATGATGTTGAAGCCAATCTGAGAAGCACCCTAAAATCTAAACAATTCCTTTTAAAGTGCCTTGAGCTGGTTACCTCTCAAAATGGAGATTTCAAATTTTCTGTTCTCTGAATTATTACTTAATTAGGTCCAAATAATTTTGCAGTTCTTTTGTGCCAGCTTTAGCTGTGCTTGCCATTATTAATTGCAATGTTTGCTTTTTTTTTAAAATAGCAAGTCAGTTTTTTTATACTGGAGTTTTAAGCAAAATCTGTTTAGCAAATTTTTTCAGTAAATAAATCACCTGAGACATCAAATTGAAACCATATGAATCATTCTTTTTATCTCCAAAACATGAATTACATGTATTTTTCAAGGGTGGGAAAATTTTATTTTGATTAATGAATAAGATTTGTGTCAATATTACTGAGGATTGAACCTAGGGAGTTTGGATTGAGCTATGTTATGTCCCCAACCTTTTCTAAAATTATATATTTTTATCTTTTGAGACAGCATCTCATTAAATTTCCCAGGCATATCTCAAATGCGTGATCCTCCTGCTGTGGCCTCCCCAGTGCTGGGAGTACAGTGCTTGGGCAGGCCTGGCTCAGACTCCTTAGATTCATTCAGGATCTTCCTGATAGAGACATACCAGGAAATCATTGTCTTCCCAAGGACAGTGTGTGAAGGTGGGAAGAGGAAACAAGTGGTTGAGGCAGCGATAGACCAGAGGGACCTAAATTTAATGTATGGTTTGCAGCTTCTTAACTGTGGCAATGCTATTTTTAGTTTATGGTACTAGGTCTCTGTGTCACTCTACTAAGTCATAAAACGGTGATCATACTATCTACTTCCGAAGGTAATTCTCCAGATTCAATAGCTGTAGCTTTTGTAAAGTGGTCGAGTGCCTGGTGGATATTAACTAGACCCTTAGAGAATTAAAGTAACTGCTATCATGATTATGAAGTCATGCTAAAGCTTTTGATAGGGGGTCTCATTTTGCTACTGCCAACTAATTTGGTGAGAGCTATAGGAAAACTAGTACACACTTCATTTGAAGTGCAACACATTACGATTAGAAGAATTTTATTTTTCATCAGTCATAAAGAACAAGTTTTAGACGAGTTTTCCAAGCCAGGCCAGAAAATATGCTTGATAGTAGGTGAGGCGTCCATCATCGCTGGTCTCAGGTGACTTTCTTTAGAACTAAGCAGAGGAAAGGCATCAGCTAAGCTATCAGAATCACAGAAATGTTGTTCTTGCCATTGTGATTTGTAAAACTCTCAGCAGGTGTCATTTACTGGCTGACTATGAGGAATTTGACCATGTGCAAGGCATTCTCAAGTGCAGTGCTACAGTGTGGAAACTGGTGTGTACAGACTTTGTTTAGGGTAGCGGCTTCGCAGACTGCAGAACCTGAACTCTGCCCTCTGATTTTAGACTCTGCTTGTATATCATTTGAACATTATGTGTAATTATCTCTATATTATTTGACATGCTTATCCATAATAATGATGATGATGATAGCAAATAATAACCTCTTTCATTTCAAAATAATTTGTAGATTACACAGCACTTGTACATGGTTTTCTTGGTGTCAGGAATCAAACACAGGACCTCACGTTTGCCAGGCAGATGCTGCTGAGCTGTGTCCCCAGCCCTTACGAGTTAGATATTAACCTTCTTGTAAGGATGAGGGAAGAACAATGACAGTGGGCAAGGGATCTATCCACATCATGAACCTAGGCCAGGCACGGTGGGACTGGAGTCCAGGTTATTTTATGCTAAATGCAAAAAGCCAGCAGAACTGACCATTGTCTTGGTTCTTGTTTCTCTTATTCTTTTCTTCATCTCCTTCATCTGGCTGCCCCATGCTTGTACCCGTCTTTCTCATCTTCTGTCTGTCCGCCTCCCTTCCCTCAGCCCCTTTTCCCCGAGCCTTCACGCCTCAGGAGAGCAGAGTGACCCAGCCAAATCCTAACTCCCCTCAGCCCACTGGTGGACAGCTATTGGTGTGCCCTTGAAGAATCATTTAAGAATGAGGTTGTAGCTCTTTCAGGCTGAAGAAATTTGCTTTGTTCATTACCAGATTCTCAGGAGATAGGACAAAGGTGTTTAATAAGTTTACTCTTTGGACAAATGGCCAGATGAATAATTGAATAAAAACTAGGAGGTACAGTAAGCAGTTGGTAAGTTGTAGTTGACTTGTATAACTTTGGTAACACACTTTACACTCCCTTCTCAATTTGGTAACTGGTTTTCAGGGTACAGGTATAGCCAGGATTTATTCACTGGGTTATTTGTAGTAAATGTCGCTAAACATTAGAATTACTACTTCCAATGGATAATAAGTAGTTTAGATGCAAAATTCATCTACATTATTTCAGATTTACCTACATGTATATATTTTGTTTTCCTACCTTTCCTAGTTATCACATATTAAATAACTATAATCACTAACAGATAACCAATCATTAATAAATGATTATTAAGCTAATTTCTTTTATTTTAGTTTTTCCAGGATTGAAGATTAACCCAGAGCCTTTGCAGTGAGCTACATTCTTGACACTTTTTAAAGAACTTTTTAAAAAACAAGTTCTCACTAATTCACTAAGTTGCCCAGGCTGGGCTCAAACCTCTGATCCCTCTACCTCAGGCCCCTTAGAGGGCTGGGATGACAGGTCTGTGTCACTGCATCTTGTTAGGTTTAATAATACTTTTTGTCTGAACTGCTTTAGAGATTTTAGGTTTCCCCTCACAAGGAATGAAACCTCGTACCTTCTCCCCCCACACAGTAATGCCCGAAGCTGTTACTTTTCATGAGCATTTGCACTCAGACTGTAGGTCAGACGTTCTGGTTAACAATGGCCCTTTGTAATTCCCCAAATGACTTTCAGCCATAAAGGCAACTGCTTTTTAAAGAGCAAGAGGAAAAGTTGCAAAAATAAAGACACTTTAAGTTTCATAGAAAGTGATATGTGTTGAGGCACGTAAATGCCCCCTGGGAACTTTTTATTACCTTATCCATGGACTATAATATGTAGCCCTTGCATATCACTATTTCACAGCACGTCATTGTTTTTACTTATATTTATTAAGATGGCAATTTTGCAGTTTTTCCACATTAGATTTTGGTCATTCAAGGATTATTTCTGCTTTAGAAGGAAGTAATGGATTTTAGCAATGGAAAAGTATAGGACGGCTACAAGCCCAGTTAGAGAACTGAGTACAATGGAATGACTGAGACCTTCTACCTATGAGTGGAAAAAGAGGGAACTATTCGATCAATCATATAGAGAAAACTG
Source organism: Dinomys branickii (assembly GCA_004027595.1). Lineage (NCBI taxonomy): Eukaryota > Metazoa > Chordata > Mammalia > Rodentia > Dinomyidae > Dinomys > Dinomys branickii. The sequence continues at coordinate 6,932 of PVLD010015964.1, read as the reverse complement.
CTTTTAACAATACTTATGGCAATACAGGTTTTACGGCTGGGATCACAGTGTCCCCCAAAAGCCTTCTGCACGCATAGGTGGAGCTTTCAGAAGGTGAATGAGTTGCAGGAACACTACAGCTGCCTTGCTCTTGGGAGATGGGGTCAGGTCAGATGAGGCGGGGCATCTGGGCCATGACCTTGAAGGGTCAGTCTCCCTCTCTGGTCTCTCCATTCTGCCTGTGCTTCCTGGTCACATTGACCTAAGCTACTTTCCTTCTGCCAGGTCCCTTCACTATCTCTTCCTGCCTTGAAGTCACCAGCTGTGGACTGAGACCTCTAAAATATGTGGGTCATAATAAATCTTTCCTTCTTTAAATTGGGGGTGTTGGGTTTTGTGTCTCAGTGACAAAACGGTGACTGAGACAGGTCTTCAAACTTTAGGGAATGGATTAAACTAAAGTCCTCTCATTTATTAACTTAGGCAGTCAGACAACTTTTCTAACCTTCAATGGCCTTCAAATCTCATATTAGTCTCCCTAAAATTGGGATAATATATGTTTCCTAGAATTATCTTGATTATTAATAAAGCAATGCTTATAAAATTAATTGGCACATCACTTATGATGACGGGAGTTATGGCAGCTTGTGTGAAAGATTAAAGTCTATACATCAATATGCATTGCTTCAGGCTGTTGTTTGTTTAAGTATCTTAGAAACCTTAGCCTCCCCCGGGTGCGATGGCACACTGGTTGCGTTATTCTGCATAAGAAGACGATAGTTATGTGTACGTAATGACATCTACAATTTCACTTTGTATATTTTGTAAATATTATTTCACAATTTGGGAATCTCAAGTTCAAACCATTTATAACTGATTTTCATATTAGACATGTGAATACACAAAATTCTGGGTCTCTGTGTTTGCTGTTGATCAAACCCAGGGCCTTACACATGCGAAGCCCACATTCACTACTGAGCTGTGCGCCACTCCTGCATGATATGTGTGAGTTGAAATATTTGCCAGAGTATCAAGAGCCACAGTTAACTGACTCCCTTGCGATACCCTTGAGAGTATTAGTTTGTTTTACATAGAATAAGATAACAATGTTTTCAATGTGGAATGAATAGTATAACTCCTATTAAGGACATGTTGAAAGGATATGTGAAATTTTTATTTGTTGATTTTGCAGCCTTAGAAATGTGAATAGGAGAAATTAATGACAGAAACAAGAAATCAGTTTGTACGAAAAGTGCTGAAGTAGCCGAGGCAGAGGGTGACAATTTGCCTGCATTTATGCGTGTGACCCCATTGAGTTGTTTTGAATATGGGGAAAAGCATAAATACTTTGAAAGGACATGTCACATTTAAAGGGATGCTGAGCCTTCTCCTGCAATGTAGACAGGGACAGTCCCAGGAAATCCAGCCATTCTGTGTCCTGGTGGTGGTTTACTATCAACACCTGGATCTATGGTGGGTCCCCAGGTGCAGCGTTCAGTTCCTTCAGCCAGGCAGCTCTGCCTCATGCACAGTGAGTGTGTGCCATGTTCAAGGAGCTGATGGAGGGCATGCGACACCCAGAGACCTTACAAATTCCTTACGCTGCTAAAGGCCTCCGAGGTAGGATGCTTCACTCAGAAGTAGATCTGTATGAAACAGAGCCAAAATTCCTCCAAGTATTTAAATAAATCCTATTCAGTATCAGAACTTCGTAGTCGGAATTCACTTTCAAAATTAACAAAACCTTTTCTTTTCTAAGATTTCTGGTGAAAAGTAAGTAGTTACTCTTTTTCACCTATGTCATGTTTCAAATTTTTATTTCAGTTTTCACTATCCTCTCCATTTGCCACCACTAATGGATAAATGGTCTGGTTAGGAAAAATTCTATTGAGAATTCTGCCTCAGTTAAAACGACTCAAGTTTCAGGAAATGAAATTTTATTTCTTCTCATTTCTTCTCACTTCCTTTTTAGGTAAACCTCATCATTCCTCCCAAATCCCTACTGTTTCTTAGACTCCACAATCCCAACTAAGACAGAAATTCACAATCTTATTGTAACTTTTTTCCCCAAATTTAGGAATACAGATTATTAAAAACATATCAAATTTTGTCATTAATTTGTACTTCCAGGTGACAGATTTGAAATTCAGTCAAACAAAAAGAAGCAGTTCAGAGCCTTGTACTTATAAGTTCAAAAAGCAAAAGAACCTATCATAACAAAATTTCAAACTAACACTATAAAAAACTCTAAATCCTTTGTCCTGGTTTTTCATGTGCTTATGAGTTGCCTTTCCTTTTAGCTTTCCTGTGGGTTTTCACTTCTCCTTTTCAAAACAGTATGTGTATGACAGATGGGTCTGCTAAGTAGAATAAGTTTTTCCTCTGGATTCTTACATTTTGTTTTATTTGAAATTGTTTTAGAAGTAAAAATTAGTAGACTTTTTAAGTGCCAAATCCCCCTCACAACCCTGACATGTGTTAATTCTGTATCATTTCTGTGCTTCTTTCTAGTATCTTATGGGTTTGACTTGGGAACTTCCACTTTACATTTGATATTTTTCTCTTGTTACTTTTTTTATAATCAATCTGAATTATAGAATTTTATAAAGTGAATCACGAGTTTTCTCTGAATGCATCACATTATCAAGGAACTAATTAGTGAGTAACAGATGGTTTTTTGAGTTAACCGGATAATGACTTATGCTTCCAGAAAATGTTTAATGCAACAATCCTAATTCAGATTCAAAGTAAAGTATAGATTATTAATTATTATTATTTTAAAGTTTTAATTAAAAATAGAAAAAATAATTGCTTTCAATGTAAAGGACTTTGCATGTATTGAGCATTCTGGTAAGTCTGTTATACATTTAGTAGTGTTATTTTTTAAACATCAGTTTCTTTTTTGAGATCAAATGTAGTTTTAAAGTTCAGTAGATGTTGGTCAGATTAGCATTCACTTCACTTTTTAATCTTAGTGTATTAGCTTCTAGAGCTGCTACACTGAAGCTTCAAAAACTAAGACGCAAACAAAAGAACTGTGCGCTCCCAGCTTTGGAACTAGCAGTCCAGCATGTAAGTATCAGCATGGCAGTGTTCTCTCTAAAGGATATAAAGAACTTTTCCATGCCATTTCTTGCTTGTGGATGTTGCCAGTTATCTCTGGCTTTCTTTCCATTAAATCCATGGGCCAGTGGGTGTCATCGTTTGTGATCCCCAAGATGGTAGTGTGGTTTTTTAAGATAAGTAAAATAGCATACAGTAGGAGTATGGGTATGAAACTGCAGTAGGCACGTGGAATATGAAAGTTGAACTCCAGTGTAAAAGATTTGTGCTAAAGATGGTGTTATATTTAAAAATAATAGAAAGTATATAGATAATTTTATCTCTATTCTGGAACAAGCATGTATGCTTCACTCAGTTACACAAAAGGCTTCACCAGAGGAGTAGCTGTTTGTTTCTTCTGTATCCCATCAGGCGATATAAATATTTCATCAACAGGGACTCATTCTCACCCTTTTAAAAAATTATTTATTGTTGCTAACCCTCATAAGTAGAGATATTTTCTTCTACCTTAATGGCCAGATAATGGCCATTATCATGTTCCCTTCCTGAACATGAATTTCAGCTCTGACTCTTGATTTTCTCAAACTCCAAAAACTAAAGAGCCCAGTTCTTCTGGCTTTTCCATTCTTCCTTCTTTTCCACTTGAGTTTGCTTCTGCTGGAAGCTGTGGATCCTCCTGCTGCTGGAGGTCCCCTGCTTTTCAGACACTCCCAACTGCCACTGTCACTCTGTCCCCTGCGTGGAGCATCCTGTTGCCTTTTCTGAAGGTGTTCTTTTACCTCTGGACTATCAAACGCTGTTATCTTTAAATATGATGGTGCAGAGGAAAAGACTTCTCTTAATCTGCTCACTTAGCCTGTGGGTCCAAACTGGTCTTTAAACCACAATGATGCTGCAATTCCAGAAATGTCAGGGGGATTTTCCCATATGTATTTCATTATGGTAGAACTGCACAGTGGGACACGTAGCTTTTTGGAACCACTAGCTACAAAGTTGTCTTTCAAGAAAAATATCTGGTGCATTTGGCTTCAAAGGGAATATAATAAATGACTTTATTTAGAAAAATAGAAAATCCATCATCTGGATACTAGAATCTCCAAAATTCCATCTGAGTTGAACTATACACATTGTTCAATGAGGTGGTAACCAAACTTCCTTTTCCTTAGTTCCGCTGAAACAGAACCATAAAAGAGTTGTACCGTTACTCATCCAGCATGGGAAGGAAGTCAACATGTCATTTACATTTTGTCTCTATTCCAAAACGCGAAAGCAAATTCAGGATGAGCGGTTAGAGGTTTAAACTTTGTTTACCTTTTTCTAATCCTTTCTTTCAGATTTGTTTGGAACTGTAGAAGAAATCCTTGCCAGCCTCCCCAAAGATGTCAGCGTTTGGGGGATGAACGATTCTGTTCCACAAGGAGTAATTTCACTCAAACAAAAACTGAGTGCATCATCTGATGAGCCTGTGCCCCGCAGCCATCATGCTGTCTCCAGCCTCAACTCTACTTCTCTTTATATTTTTACCTCTGGAACAACAGGTATGTTCCCGTTTCTTTTAAGGTGTAAACAGAATGCCGTACACTTTATGTTGGCAGTGACTAAAGCACCCGAGAAAGCACACAAGCAAGGAGACCTGCATTTTCAGATCCTAGAATTTTTAAACATGAATGAAAAATTAATCACTTTGACTTTGAAAAGGTTATTGTGCTGACTTTGGCAAATCACCATGATTGATTAGGTTTTCTTAAAGTTCGGTGGAAGAAACAGCTTGGGGATGTCTGACGATCTTGATCTGCACCAGCCTCCCAGTCTGCTTGCTCCATGTCTTGTTCTTGGCAGGCTTCTTTGGCAATATGTTTGCTGGCTTTTCTGACCCTCGGATACCTTAGGTCTAAAAGGAAAAGATTAGTTTAAATGCTAATTATACTGTATTTAGAAACTTAAAAACTTGGTAACCTACTTGAAAACAGTTCTCTTTATGCTTGTGTAAAATATTATATCCTAAATGTACCTAGAGTTGCAATTTAAGTACAAGTGGCCAATGTCTCCCAATGTTCCTTGAGCGATTGGATCATGAGACCAAAGGAAGTCTCTGGGGTACTGCAGGTTTGAGAGGAAATACAAAATAAACCAAGTGACTGAAGTTCCTGTCTTTGGTCTTGCTTTGGTAAGCAACAAAAAAATAAGTATAATGAAGCTAGTTATGGGTTCAAAAGAAATGTTCAACTTCATTATTTTTTAAGAAAAAATTGAATTATATTAATGGTAGACTAATAGGCCTTTTAGACCTTTATCAAAGTCCTGGGAATTATCTCTGAGGCTGTCATCTGGAGCTTATGGATTGCTTAGACTGATTAAAAGCAGACAAACAAACAAACAAACAAACACACTGACAAAGGAAGAACTTATCGGCCTAAGTCTGATAGGGACCATTAGTTTAGCATTCTCAGTAACCATGGTCTGTTGGGATCTGGGCCAGTGGGATGGGGAGCGACTGGACTACATTATAATTCCATGAGGAGAGCAGGTTTTACTCTGCTAAAGGTGACACCGTGCAAATGGGTTTCAAACAGCTTATATGGGGCCTAAAAATAGATACCAAGGTATCCACTACCTTAAAAAAATTTATAACACTCACTCCTTTTTCAAAAATGGAACTATCTTTGGATGTTGACAAGGCAGAGCATATCTTGGCAAGGCCATCCTCTCGCGTTCTTAACCAGAAACGTCCTGTCCACGGTTTCAGCCTGGCCAGCTGCTTTCCTGTTCTGGATCCCTTACAGGCATTCTGGGAATTTCCTTCGATGCCTTTTTAAAAAAATCCTCTCATTTCCAAACTGGTTGGCTCTTTGTCAGTGCACCCCTTTCACTAGATGAATGATAAATACTATATGGAAAATAATTTACTAAGTCTTCACAGGTCTGAAAATATCTGTTTTTTATCTTGACATGTGGATGACAGTTTATAGACTTGTAAGTTAGCAGTTATCTTTGTGTGGGATTTTGAAGGCATATTCCCTTATCTTTAGATTTCCACTATATACACTGAGGAGACTTTTTACTTTCTAATTTCTTCTCCTTCATGCAATCTGGATTCCTTCCCCCATTTTTTGAAATGTTAGAATCTTTTATGAGTCATCAGTAATTATAATAGCATAATGTCTTGCCCTGGGACAGCTTTCATTTTTCCGTTGTTCTGAGAAACTTGTAAGCCTTTTCAGTCTAGAAGCTCGTGCCGCCTAGTAGTAGGTATTTGTTTAAGTTAAATTTTTTTCTCCATCCCTTTCTCTTCCCATCTTTATTTCATTCTCTCTTACATTTGCTTGTTTGTTCACTTTTTAAATTTATTTTTCTTAGTGTATACTTGCAATACATAGTAAATAGATTCATGATGATGAATTGATACATATACATATCACATCTTGATTCTTTTTTCTCCCCCTTTCTTCCTTTCCCTCCCATCTCTCCCCATCCCCTGGTGCCCTTCCAGTCTCCGCTCTGGAACTGTAGCATTTTTAAAGATTAGTTCTTCAGGACTGAATCCATAATTTCCTAACCTCGTCTATTTTTAATCTCCCATCCTTTGAGTTACTTTTTGAAACATTTATCTTCCAACTTTCATATTCTCTGAATAATCTCTTAGAAGTATATTTTGCATTCTTGATACTTTATTGTCTCATATCTTTCAGAATATTTTTTTTTATTTTAGAAACATAAAAGTACAAAAACATATTGACAAACAGACACCAATTATCATAAAAAGTAGTACAATCACAACTAATCTATAGACAAGGTGATATGGTCTCAACAGTGGTTATTGCTTTATCCATTGATATCTTCGAATTGTAAATGTATGAACCCATATACAGACATGCAAATTTAGTCAGACA
>PVLD010015963.1:0-46664 GCA_004027595.1 Dinomys branickii | reverse complement strand
CTACCTCCTTTAATGTGAATGGCTTCCCTCAAGGGCCTGGCTCCCACACAGGCACCCGGCGGTAGGGGCTTCTGCAGAAGCATTTGGGGCATGACCGTGCAGTCAGTAGCACCGTCTCACTGAATGCGTCTCTGGGCTCTGTGGAACCTGCAGTGTGGGCGGGTCTAAATGAAAGGACGGGGCCCCAGCTGTGCTGTGTACTGTTGGTGCCGTCCTGAGCCCCTCCCTGGGGAGGTACAGATTGGCACGGCCGAGAGGGCAAGTGAAGGCTCCAGGGAGGAGGTCAGAGCCCAGGTGAGAGTCAGAGCCCAGGACATGGGGACATGAGAGACAAGTGGATCTGGGAGAGGCTGACAGTAGGGCTCATGGGGCCGTGCGGGGGGAGTGGGGAGTGGCGCGAGTCAGGGCCCTGGAGGACAAGTGCAGGTGCTGCAGGCGCGCCCACTGCGTGTGTCCCTGCACTGGCGGCAGGGCAGTGGGAGGAGGCAGGAGGTCTGACGTGAGGGGTGGTGCTGCAGGCGCGCCCACTTCCTGTGTCCCCGCACTGGCGGCAGGGCAGTGGGAGGAGGCAGGACGCCTGACGTGAGGGGTGGTGCTGCAGGCGCGCCCACTGCGTGTGTCCCGCACTGGCGGCAGGGCAGTGGGAGGAGGCAGGACGTCTGACGTGAGGGCTGGTGCTGCAGGCGCGCCCACTGCGTGTGTCCCGCACTGGCGGCAGGGCAGTGGGAGGAGGCAGGACGTCTGACGTGAGGGGTGGCTTGCAAGATGAAGAGGGAAGTCCCTTGGGTGCCTCTTGGAAATGCAGAGGCCTGAGGTCACCTGACGTCGTGAGGTCTCAGTGCATCTGAGGGGGAAAGCAGAGTGGTCTCTGTTTCCACCCCGGGACTGTGCGAGTGTGAGCAGTGTTGGTCAGGGGCCCTGCTGGGGGCTCTAAGACCAGAGGAGAGGACTGACATGGGTGTGGCCCCCAGGCATTGTCACAAGATGTCCTCTGGTGCTAAAACTGAAGAGACTGAAGCCAGAAGAGGAGTGGAGAGGCAAGGTCAGCTACTTGGGCGTTGAGGAGGACATCAAGGATGAGTCCCAGGTGGAAGAGGAAATCAAAAGAGGTAAGTGTCCTGTGTGCCTCATAGTCTGCAGGATGCCTGGTCTAGCCATGCAGTGTGGGCCCCGTCATGGTCCCCACTATCTCAGTCTTGTTGCATTCTGTGCTTTCAAGGCCCAGTCACTCAGGTACTGGTGGTCCTGCTCCTCCCTTCCCTTTCTCCTCTCAAAGACCAGGCGTGGGTAGAGAATCTGACGTCAGGCAGTAACTGTGGAACATGTAAGGTCCCCCTGATCTCCACTGGGACCTGTGGGTCTTGTCCCAAGAGAGTGTGTGCACCTGTGTGGTGCCAGTCACCTGATGGGGGAGAGTCCCCTGAAATGAGCACAGACTCACTGTGAAGTGTGGGAGGAGACAGCCCTGTTCTCACCCTTGAGGACAGAGTAACCGCTGCAGGGAAGCCAAGGTTCCCCTGTGAGTCTTTGTATTTCTCCCCTGCCACATCACATGGTTAAGTGTCCATTATCTGGGGACAGGGAACAGAGGCCGCACTGATCCTCACAGTAAACAAGGAGGCCTTTGTTTCTGTAAGGTGGTATTGCTATTTAGCCCTGGTCCACAGTCTAACACATAGCTAAATAATGTTACAAAATTTTCTTTCTTCTGAGTTGGAATTAGTTTGTCTGCCTGTGGCAGAAAAGTCAAACTAACTGTATTGGTCAGGTCCAGCTGAGTAACAAGCTGGCCGAAAGCCTCATGGCTTAAAGGTATGTTTCTCATGGTTCACCAAACCCATTGCCAATGTTCATTCTTTGTGCAGCCTGTCCTAGGTGATGGCTGGGAAGACTTTGCTAACATAGCTGGGCTGTGGCTGGCAGGACTACTACATGTTAGGAAGCTCCTAGGTTTGTTAGTAAAGAGGGCAAGGGGTGCTCTGAGCAGCAAGACCAGGCAAGCCCCACAGACAGCAGCTTCAGGGTGCACAGAGTCACACTCAGGAACATAACACTGGGTAGTGACCACACCTTGATTGGAGGAATATGTTACCTGTAGATGGGACAAGGGCCAGGTCAGGTGAGAGGCAGGGAACATGCAAGAATGATGGGAATTCTAGAGGGTGGGCAACTCGGGGCAGAATCACAGCACAGCTGGGTTGAGGGCTCCACTGTCAAAAACCACGTCTTCTGCTTCTGTCTTTGCTGAGGATGACCTCTGTCCCCCACCCTTTGTGATGGAGTTAGCAAGGCCACATTCTGGCTGGCTGGACAGTGACAAAGGGCAGGTCATGGCCCGAGCCACCTTCTGAACATTGCATGTAACGTTTTCAAGTGTGCCAGGGGCCTGAGCTCAATATCACAATCACAGTTCCCCGGCACAGGAATTTGGGCAATTAGCAGATTCCCACACCTGCCATTGCTGTTAATTTCCATCTATACTCTAGATCCCTGTTATGGTTGATACATGTGTCAACTTGGAGAGTCTAGAGGTTTGGCTAAGTGACTCAGGTCTGCATCTTGGGGTAAAATGGACATGCCCTTATCCTTTTGGGATGTTGTTTATTGTGTTAATTTGAGAAGTTTAAAAGGTTAACTGTGTGACTCAGAAGGGAGCTAGGGTGCTTACTTTGTATACATCCTGAGCCTGTGGAAGAGGAGGGCATGTAGATGTGTGAGAGCTACATGCCTTCTGGGTGGGGGTAGGCAGTTTACAATGTAAGGGAAGGAAAGAGGGTGCTTGTCCGCCATTTCTCCTTTTTGTTCTCGTTGTTTTTGCTGTGTTCTGCTGCTATGAATGTTTGCCTTCTGTCATGTGCCACTCTGCCTCTGAGCCAGCTAAATATAGACTGAAGCCTCTATAAACTGTAAGCTGAATAAACCTTTCCTTCCTTCATTTTGGGTGTTGGGTATTTTGTCTCAGCAAGGAGAGAAAAGTAACCAAGACAATCCCTAACACATTTCACCACTGGAGGAGGAGACTTGAGCAAAGGCATATTGGCAAACAATTGGATGCAGCAGTTTTACATCCTACATGTATCATTCACGAGAGGGATGGTGGGATGTGAACCTCGGATGAGGGTACCCACAGCCGAGGCTCCTCCTTCCTGAGCTGACCTGCAGCTCCAATGTGGGGGATCTTGGTTGTGTGTTTACTCGTCTCCTCCTGTGACTGCTACCCCTGTATGAAGGGAGGGACGTGGGAGCCCACGGGAAGTCTGGGCTCCACTGGGCACTGCTCTGGGCTGAGGTCCCCGGAAACAGCCTCAGCAGGCCTCTCTAGGGGAGCTGGCCATGGCTTGGAAAGTGTTGGGTTGTGCCCTATGGAGCCTTTAGCCCTGATCTTAGAAGGTGGACTGTACACCACAGGAGCTGCTGTCCAGAAGCCCCAAGAGGGTGGGTGCTTTCCAGTCTTCTGGGACTGGGAAATGACACTAAGACCCGCGGGCTTCTTCTTTTCCTCTACTGCAGCCCAGAACGTCATTGCTGGGGATGGGCTGGGAATCAAGGACGAGCTCATTAATCTGGAGATCAGCTCCCCCGGTGTCCCGGATCTCACTCTCATTGACCTTCCAGGAATCACCAGGGTGCCTGTGGGCAATCAGCCTGCTGACATCGGTTACCAGGTGAGACTGTAAATGCCATTCAGACCAGGCCTCAGGGTGCAGGTGGTGCTGCCAGAGGGTGACCACGAGTCCGGGGCTGTGCTAGAGAAGATATGTGCAGTGGGGTGGCATTGCAGAGCCCTGTGGTCATCAGTTCCCAAGCTTGATGGTGAAAGTGAGGCAGACAGGTACAGCTGGAGACAGATTTTCGTTTCTGCTGTTTTATGCGATGACTCCTAAAAGTGGACCTGTAATGGTGGTTCCAGTTCCACTTTGCAGCACATCCACACAGGTGCTGAGGAGGCTCATGCGGAAAGAGGGCATGAGACACGTAGTTGTGAAGGAGACTTGGGGAGGGGTGAATGTGAGCTCATGGAAATGAGCCAGGCAGCATTTTTGGCATCAAGTTGTCCACTGTGACCACCAGATCTGAGGTTTCAGGGGAAAGTTAAACAGCTCAAACCTCAAGGTCATACTTGACCCTTTAGCTGTATGACTGCTGCAAAAGAGTTTGTCATCCCTCGGGCTTGGCATGTAGGGTCCCTTTTCCATCCTTCCTTCTCAGGGAGAGACGTGCCTAGAGTCTGGGGGTGAGCAAGTGTGAGGTATGGTCTGACCCCTCCGTCTCACCTCAGGAGGCTGATAGCTGTCATTTCTCATAGATCAAGCGGCTCATCAGAAATTACATCCAGAAGGATCAGACCATCAATTTGGTGGTGGTCCCCAGTAATGTGGACATCGCCACCACGGAGGCACTGAGCATGGCGAATGAGGTGGATCCTGATGGAGACAGGACCATAGGTGACGAGTGGTGCTGGATTCAGGGGCCAGGCTCTGCACACACCGAGGTTGGGGACCTGCCTCTCTTGGGAGGAGCAGCTAAGGTGCTCACTGAGGCTAGAGGAGATGAGCCTTGCTTGGCTCTTGAGGGTCACATTTGGCCTGGTTCCCCAACTTTTCTGATGCTGCAGAAGGACCAGGTCAGTAGTAGGCAGGGTGGGGGAAGCTGGGGCATCCTAGTAATTGGAGATCAAGGGAGAAGGAAGCAAAGCAGGTCCAGGGAGGACACAGGATGAACAGTTTCTTCCTCTATGCCAGGAGGTGCTGAAGGAGGCCAGGAGAGTCTACAGTGCAGGCAGCACACCTGTCCTAATGTGCCTGTCCCACAAGGCTTTCGAGCCAGGGCCTCTGTCTGCCCTCAGGCTAGGGTGGGATCGAGACCTGGAATGCTAGGGACTGGGGTAGGAGCCACACTTCCCCTGCACCTCATGTGTCCTCTGATCAGAAGTCTCTGCTGCAGGAATCTTGACGAAGCCTGATCTAGTGGATAGAGGCACTGAAGACAAGGTTGTGGATGTGGTGCAAAACCTGGTGTGTCACCTGAAGAAGGGCTACATGATCGTCAAGTGCCGTGGCCAGCAGGACATCCAGGGGCGCCTGAGCCTGGCCGAGGCCCTCCAGAGGGAAAAGGTCTTCTTTGAGGACCACCCACAGTTCAGGTGCACTTTGCCACCTGTCCCCAGCAAATGCCGCTGCAGACACTGTCCCCACAGGGAAATTGCCCTTGGAGAGTGGATATCCAGGGTGTGTGGGGCTGCGTGGCTGAGGGTGACAGTGTGTTTGCTCTTAGTGTTTGCCTGTAAAGATAAAAGGTGAGTTCACGAAGTATTACTCTCCCCCCGAAATCAGTGAAAATGAGAAGGGGACATGGCTCCATCATTTCAACAGTCGCGTCCAGGGTGAAATACCTTGAACCGGAAAGACTGCAAGTTAGTTTGGTCTCCAGTGAAATGCATGCAAAGGTGGAAACCTTAGGGTGTCAAGGCTCTTCAGAAGGCGTCAGGGTGGGGTCCGTGGACAGAGAAACACACTGGATTACACACGAGTTGGAATATCTTCCAATGTCGGGGAAGTGGAAGTTCCCCTAAGAGCTGCAGCTTGGTGGGAGCTTGAGGATGTCACACTGAGTGAGGTAGCTGGTTACAGTGAGACCGACGCTGCGTGTTCCCCGAGTGACACGCCTAGGGCAGCAACCTCACGGGTAGGATGGGGGATGTGTACAATGGGGAGACTTTCATCTCCACAAATGAGAAGGCTCTGGAGTAGGGTGGTGGATGGTGGTGACTGAAGGAATTTGATGCTACTAACCTGGCCCAAAAATGGTTAAAATGTCCCATTTCCCCTCCTGCGTAGTTTGGTATGAGTGAACTGTTACAGCCAGGCCATTGCGCAGCCTTGTGCTGTCTGTGACCCTGAATGACCCCATCAACCCCAGAGTAACCTGAAACAGCCCACTCTGGGCACACAGATTGTGGCAGTATGAGAGGGCTGCATGGCTTCCTCCCGCCGTGGGTTACGTTCCAGGCTAGAGTGATTCTCCCTGTGCCGTGCTCCTCACACGCATGCGTATTTGTATGTATACCTGCCCCTGTATGCAGAGTGTACTCACATGTGACTGAAAGCTGGTGTGTATATGTGCATCTGTGTGTTTGCCATGGAAACTGCCTGTGGTTGTGTATGTGTATATTTTGGACATGACAGTCAGATATTGAGACAGTTTCCCTGCTGAGTTGGGTGGGGTCATGCAGCTCATGTCAGAGCTCGCTCCCTGCAGCCAGGATGTGTTCCGTCCAGTGATGTATGGTGGGTATCAGTCCTGTGTCACCAGCTCCACTGGAAACAACTGAATTGTGCTTGACTTCCCCACGCACAGATGTGTGTGTGTTGTCCATGTCCTCATGGAAATCTCTCGTTGTCCCCATTCAGGGTGCTGCTGGAGGACAAAAAGGCCACAGTCCCCTGCCTGGCAGAGCGACTGTCTGAAGAGCTCATTGCACACATCTGTGTAAGTGCAGGCACGGCCTCCTGTCCTCCTAGAGGGGGCCCAGACACCACACCAAGCTGTGTGGCTCAGAGACATGCTGTGCATCAGGAGAACTGAGCAGTGTGAAGGAGAGGGCCTGGGCTGCGGCTGAGATTCCACTTTTTCTGCAAGGCCCAGGATGTGGATTTTCTCCGTCAGAGTCTGGGTTTGTGCAGCAGAACCTTGGGGAGGCAGCTCGTGGGCACCGACGCTTAGCAGGGGTCTTCTTTCCCCTCTGCCCAGAGCCAAGGTCTAAATTCTTCTCCCCAAACCCATGGTTTGGGCGGAGAGCAGTATGACGCCTTGCAGAGCACGCTGGTGGGGCAGAGCTATTGCGGCAACCTTAGCAGGAAGAGCTTGCTCTCCTGTCAGATTCCCAGCCGTGATCAAGCTGAGGGGACTCATCTTTCCCATGCACTGGGTCTGGCTCCTGAATCTGAGCTCGGGTTTTCTCCCCTTGCAGCCCCATTTGGTATCTATGCTGCTGTCTTCTCAAATCCCCAGGTGACTCTGAGTCCTAGATTCAGCCTCCTAGTGTCCCTTATTGTCTCGTCACCTGGCACATGGGAACAGGGCTAACATCCTGGCCAGCGTGGTCCATGCTACTACTGGTGGGTGAGCTGCTTACGCGTCTGGCCACAAGGACCGAAATAGGAGTCCCTGATTGTGTTCCCCGTTGAAAACAGCATATGAGTTGTAGAATCTCAAGTTGTTCCAACTGCCAGTTTTCCTGAAAAACAGCATCAGGCTGCTGTCTCTGCGGAGAGCTCATAGAGGGGGAATCAGGACTCACTCCTTGGGCTGGGGATATAGCTCAGTGGAATAAGCGCCTGCCTAGCAAGCACAGGGTCCTGAGTTCGATCCCCAGTACCACCAAAAAAAAAAAAAAAAGGACTCACTCCTTGGTGGCTCATGGCTGTGAGCTGGGAGAAGGAACGTGGCAGGCTAGGGTGCACAGGAGACCCCTGCTGTGTTTCTCTGCCCCAGGAAAACTATGAAAGGACACTGAGATGTCATGCGGAGCAGGCAGCCCCTCTGCAGAGCCGGCCCAGGGCCTCCTTTCCATTCTTAGTCCATATTTATATGCCCCGTTGTTTTCTCTCTCTTTTCTCCAGAAATCTCTGCCACACCTGGAAAATCAAATAAAGGACCTTCACCAGAAGACAACGGAGGATTTACAGAAATACGGCATGGACATCCCAGAAGATGACAGTGAGAAAGTATTCTTCCTCATAGAGGTGAGGATTGCTGGTGGGTTGGTGTTGGAGACTCCCACATTGCTGTCCTCCAAGGTGTCCTGTGACTGATGCCTGCTGTCCTCTCCAGCCCAAGGATATTCCATACATGCTCTGCTCACTTAGCACTAAGAAGGGTGCCGGTGGACACAGAGGGCAGGGAGTCCTGCTCATTACAGGGACTCTGAAAATGGCCTCCTTCATGAACCCCAGGGCATATTGGAGGGATGGGGTCTCCTAGTGGCAAGGCCTCTTCTCTGTCCTTGTCCCAGCATGACCATGAGGAGGAGAATGGCTCACCCACCCTCAAAGTACACAAGACCTCCAAGCCACCTCAACCCCTGCATTTGAAGTATCTCTGCTGATACGCTGTTTCTCTTCTTGACAGAAAATCAATACATTTAATCAGGACATCAGTGCTCTTGTGGAGGGGGAGGAAAACGTAGGCACTGATGGCACCCGGCTGTTTGCCAGACTCCGAAAAGAATTCCAGTCGTGGAGTTCCATGATTGAGAAGCATTTTGCAAAAGGTGAGTGTCTTAATATGGGCTGCTGTAACTAAAAATCTCAACCAGAGTAGTTTATAAAGGTCAGAAACTCACTGCTCACTCTTCTGGATGCTGGGAAGTCCAAGGTCAAGGCATCAGTGCACTGGGCATCTGGTGAGGGCTGGGTCTGTGCAGCTGCTTCCAAGGTGGTGACTTCTGGTTTTGTCCTCACTTGGGGGAGGGCAGGCCTGCTCCTTCGGACCTCTTTGCTACACACACATGGTCTGTGAATGTGCAGCCCTCAGCACCTGACATCTTCTTAAAGACCCATCTCTGAATAGCACTGCCCTGTGGGCAAAATTTCAATATCTGAACTTGGGAGAAGCATTTCGGACTGCATCAGTGAGTCAGGGTGCAGTCCAGTATCTGCCGTGGTCCCTGATTACAGAGAGGAGGGTGATGTGAGTGGCTAGTGCATGGCTGGAGTAGGGAGTTATCCACCCAGAAGCTACACTCACTGTGATCCTTGTCACTGGCACCTCTAACTGATTTCAAGGCACATGTCATATATTGGTCAGCCTTCCATTTGTTGCCAGAAAAGTACCTGGCATGATCCCTTGATAAGAGGAGAGGTTTACGTGGCTCACAGTTTCAGAGCACAGCGGGTGCCAAGGCAGAAACATGGCGGAAGGATGTGGCGGAGTGAAGCTGCTTCCCACAGTGGCTAGGAAGCAGAGCACTGGGGAAGACACTAGAGAGAGAGATGCGGCTTCCACAGGCACCCCCAGCCACCTAGCCCTAATTCCTCTCAGCGCACTCATTGATGACATTAGTAGATGAATCCGCTGAGCTGTGCAGTGCCTCCAAGATCCAAGGACATCTCTGGGAGCCTCTTAATCCAGTATATTTGACAAGAAGCATGAAGGAATCATCCATTGAGCCATGGTATATCTGCCAGCTAACTGTGCTGCTCTTCAAGGAGCTTCATAGGAACCCACAGTTCATTTTAATCAACCAGAGGCTCAGAGTAACAGTGAAGAATGTGGGGCAGAGGACCATCCTGTCCTTTGGGTTGGCTACACTGTGGAACCCATTTGGCCTTGGCAGGAGGCATGGAGGGTGGATGGGATACTTGGAAGGCTTCACAATACAGGGTCTTTTGGCACACTCATTTGGGGGACCTTGCTGCAGACATCTCCACTGTGCCCATTGGCCCTAGCTGCTTACCACCACCAGGTCCAGAGAGCACAGGCTGAATGCCAGCTGGGGGCACTATCTCCCCACTGGGAAAGGTCCACTCTGCTCCTTTCAAACTGGAATTTGTAGATCCCATTGTATCTAATCAGAGAGGGTCTTGCATCCAGCAAATGAAGAACTGTTCCAACTCTAATAAAAAGACAATCTAATGAGAAACTAGGCCAAGGAGTAGAATCAACACTTGTCCGATAAGAAGATGTACAGAATGGCCAATAAAACACTCAGAAAGCCGCCGACCATCATTACCCATCAGAAATGTAAATCAAAACCACAGCAGCAACCCATGTCCCACCCTGGGGTGGTTATAATAAGATAGGCCGACCATGACAAACACTGGACAGGAGGCCATGAGAGCCTCACACATTGTGACGGAACTGTGCGGTGGCCCAGCTCTTTGGGATGGCACTTTGGCAGTCACCCTAAGCAGCAAGCACATGGCCCAGCAACTCCACTGCTAGGAGCTACTAGGTAACTGGGAACACAGGGCCACACAGATCCTCATGGAGGAATGGTCAGGATGGCAACATTCATAGTATCCCCAGGGCACTCCACCTCAGGGCCCTGCATTGGCTGTTGGACTCCAGACGATATATATTATGGCTTGGCAGAAAGTTTGTCTGCATTTTGCTGGTGTCCAGAGACTTCGCCTAAGACTGAGATTAAGGGCGGCAGTGAACTGATTAATCTGGCAAAAGAAATTTCAAGGCAGTGGAATTTTGGAGAAGTGGCATGGCTATTGATGGGGGCTTTTAGCTAGATTTATATTGAGAACCAAGAGCAAAGAGCCCAGAAGGATGATGTACAATGCTGTTAGTTTGGCCAGAAAGGAGGCTCCAAGAAAGCTGTGGACTGAAGAGATGAGGTTGAATGACTCAGCAGGAAGCCAGGGTGCTTGCTTTGTACACATCCTGAGCCTGTGGAAGTGGAGGGCATGGAGGTTATGTGAGTGCTACACGCCCCCTGGGTGGGGGTAGGCTGTTTACAATGTAAAAGAGGTAGAAAGAGGCTGCTTGCCTACCATTCCTCCCTTTTGCCCTGGTTGTTTTTGCTGTGCTCTGCTGCCATGAATGTTTGCCCTCTGCCATGTGCAACTCTGCCTCTGAGCCAGCCAAGTATGGACTGAAACCTCCACAAACTGCAAGCTAAATAAACCTTTCCCTCCTTCATTTTGGGCATTGGGTATTTTGTCTCAGCAATGAGAGAAAAGTAACCAAGACAGGTCCCTCAGCTGGTGACTGGAGAAACCCACAGTGCTTCCCTGTGTGCGTGCTTACTCGGGCTGTTAGAACGCACCCCCAGCCCTGGGCGACAAGACGAGGAGTAGCAGGTCCCACAGTTCTGGATGCTGATGATCCAAGGTCATGGAGTCCACAGGGGTGGCGCCCTCTGAGGCCTCACCCCTTGCCCTGTAGTCAGCACCTTCCCTGTGTCCTCGGTTTTCCTTGTGTGTGTGCATGTTCCTGGTCTCCAGTCTGCACAGGGACACCAGTCAGGTAGTCTCAGAGCCTATGCTAACGACCTCCTGTCACCTTAATTCCTGTTTATTTTAGAGTTCCTGTCTGTGACCCAGGGCCATTCTGAGGCACAGGGGTTAGGATTGTAGCACAGAATTTGGGGGAATGCACTAGAGCCTATAACACTGCTCAGGATGATATTTTCAGAAAGCCAGAGGCACAGACACACACTGAACAGGGCTAAACTTCGAAAACCTGATGTGGAATGAAAAAAAACCAGTCAGAAAAGAGCACATATCATGAGATTCCTTGCCTGTGAAATGTCCAGAATGGTGGAAGCCAGCGAGACAGGAAGCAGAGGAGGTGCTGCAGGGGCAGGGGCAAGGGGCTGGGGGAGGGGACTGCGTGGGTGTAGGGCACCCTCCAGGTGATGGCAAAGTCCTGGAATGGCTGGAGGGCTTGCACAACTCTGAAATACACCAAAAGTCATGGGATCATTCACTTTCATAGCATGAGTTTTAGTGTTCATGAATTAACCTCAGTAATGAAATTCCTCTGCAAAAATCTCTCCTGTGTAAAGGGGGAGCCAGGCTACCCATTTCTAAGGGTGGAGGCAGTCACCTCCTTCTGTGTCTCTACCCTGATGGAGTCTCCCACAGCCCCTGTCACACTCCAGGGTGCCCGCTCACTGGGTGGTCCCTGGGCGGAGGGACACTTCTGCTCCTGCCACAGCCCAGGAGCAGGTGACCAGCAGATGGCTGCATCTGTGCTCAAGGTTATCCTACGTCGTAGAGGCCGCTGGTGTGGGTAAGGCGCATTCACTCTCCTGACCCTTTGTCTTCGGTACAGTCTAATGAGGTTTATGAAATTCAGCACTCCAGTGCTTCTCCAAGATCCGTCTTCCTCAAGTTCTGCTCTCTGGCTCTGCACTTTCGAGCCTGGGCTTACAGAAGAGAATTATCTTGAGACTGGTTTCTTTACAGCAGCCCCAGCACAGTTTCCCATTTGAAAACCAAGAATTAATTTTTGATCTTGCTTTTTTCTTGCTACCCATGTTGACAGACAACCACAATGTGATTGTTAGAAAAATCTGTAAGATATTTTTGGTAAACTCAGGCAAAACTACTTTTTCCTGCTGTAGGTTATGATGGTTTACAGAATGAAATCTGGAAATTTGAAAACCAGCATCGTGGCAGAGAGCTGCCTGGGTTTGTGAACTACAGGACATTTGAGAAGATCATTAAAAGGCAGCTGCGGGCCCTGGAGGAGCCGGCTGTGGAGATGCTGCACCAGGTCACTGGTGAGTGCAGCTCCTTGTGACTGTGTCTACTGCTCTGGCAGGGAAAAGAGTGAATGAAGCAGAATGGAAGTTCAGAGCCCTCCCTCGGTGTTTGCCACATGAAATCTTTTCTCTGCTGCCCCAGATACCAGCCTGGGGTCTCCCGGGTTGTGATCCTGATAGTACCATGCAATTGATAAGTATAAGAGTTGTTGCATACCTGGTGAGGGCTCAATGCCCAAGACTGTCCCCAAGTTCATAGCTCCACCCCAAGTCCTGAATGACCGTCTACAAATCAGGGTCCGACTGCTACCTTCTTGGGTTTGGTTAATTCTCTGGCCATCACCATGCCGATAAGACATCCAGGGTCTGAGGCTCTGTGGAGTGGGATTGTGTGACCCTCCCAGAGTACCCATGGCTCCACCTGAACTTGGAAACCTAGAGGTTTCAGGCAGGCCTCAGTATGGAGGATGGAGTGGCAACTCCAACCCAGCCCCCTTCCCTTGTTGGAATTGAAGGTGGCGGGTACGAGAGTCTCCGGCTCCTGATCCTGACCCGGTCCATCTGGTGACCAGCCTCATCCTGGCCATCCAGGGCCACCACTGTCACCTGCATAGAACACAGGGTGTTCCCATCACAGAGGAAGTGCTGAGGCATCCTGAGCTGTGTCAGAACACCTCCAAAGCAGACCTGGGTGTCTCCTGCCGTAGGCCCCTCTGCCTCATGGCTGTGGTCACTTCCACTCTCAGAGGCTCTGCAGCTCTGAGGATCCAGATCAGGGCTGGAACACCTGTGCCCCGTGTGAGTCCCCTGGGCTCTCCTGGGTGTGCAGTGTTACTGTGGTCAGTGCCCGCAAGGGAGACCCGAGTTTCATCTTCCACTCACTCCTTGAAATGTGTCATCTGCTGGATTTGAATCCGAGAAGATCTCTCCCCTCAGGCCTCTCCCCAGAATTCACCTCCCGCTTCAGCAAAGCCCAGTCCTTCAGGGCTCCTTGAGGTGATGGGGTCAGGACGGCTCGGGACACCTCATGCCCAGGTGTGTCCAATGCACCTTACCTCCGGGCTGCAGAATATCACACCTGCCTCCCTCATTCCATGCTCTCATCATCTGTGCTTGCTCTTCCATGCCTAGAAGAAAGTGTGCAGTACATACAACCTCACAGTCATGCAACAAAGTTGAGAATCAAATGTGTAGACCCTGACTTTTTAGAAAGGTGTGATCTGGACATCAATAAAGACATGGGAGCATATTGATACTCGGCAACATGGTAGTAACATCCTGTAAGAAATCAGAATGGAAACTTCCAAAAATAAGATTGTAAATGGGTTTTGTTTAAATAAGAACAGGTTCTCGTAATTCTTTTTCAAATGAATAGTGCGGACACGGAGATTCTATTGATGAATTGAAGAATGATGGGATTTATTTTTAAGTATTAATAGGTTCATAATTTGTAAGAAATTACTTTCTTGGAAACACGGCTACTGCTTTGGATAAGACAGTTATTTCAATGTGAAGTAGAGATGTGCCAGAGGATGCACAGCTGTAGGTCCTCCGATGCATTCTGACTCCTCGGAGAATGGCTTTGTCTTCATGGTGAAAGAGGAGGGGGAGGAGGAGGAGGAAGGGAAGGGTGGGAAGGTGGAAGAGGGGGAGGAGGTGGGAGGAGGAAGAGAGGAGAGGGACAGAGGGGGAAGAGGAGAGGAGAGGGACTGGAACCTGTGTGGCGGACCATTGTAAAACCGTGCATGTTGCAGCCTAAGCGAGGCATACAGCAGCCAGCCTGTGCTGACTTTCTTTTTCTGTTTGATCAGATATGGTCCGGAACGCTTTCACAGATGTGGCCGAGAAAAACTTCACTGAGTTTTTCAACCTCTACAGAACTGCCAAGGTAAAACCAGTAATGAACATGTCATTAAAGAAGACTAAAAACTCTGACAGTAGAACACACATTTCTTGTATACGTTTGGATACACTTCCCATATAAATTTGGAATCCTCTTGCTTGCCGGGGAATCTCCCTGCTGGTGCCCCTAGTAAGGTCTGGTTAAAGCAGTGGGGTTGGCGGGACTCAGAAATAAAATGGTAACTAGGCATGGTGGCACAAGGCTGTAATCCCAGCACTCAGGAGGCTGAGGCAGGAGGATCATTGCAAGTTCGAGACTCGCCTGGGCTACAAAGTGAGCTCCAGGCCAGCCTGAGCTGCACAGCGAGACCCTGTGTGAAAAAGACCAAAAAAAAAAAAAAAAAAAAAGCAATGAAATGGTTAAGCTCAGGAACCAAGAACCCTGGTCAGTGTCCACACGGCATAGCGGAGAGTGTGTGAGGTGAAGGCTCCCCCAGGATGCTCAGCAAGGAGGCTCAGGGCAGAAACTGGACCCATGGAGAGGGACGAGGACAGGGATGGCAGGGACAGGGTGGCCCAAGTCCAGGCACAGGCTGGTTCTGGCAGGACAGGGTCCCAGCACAGAGGGTCCCCTGGCTCTGCCGTCCTCCAGCCTGAGGCTGAGGGTGGTTGCTTTACTGGCCTATGGTCCTGAATGGACGAGTGACGTGTCCTGAGGTGGTCACGACAGGAGGATGTGGTCAGGACACACCAGCGCCAAGCCTCACATGCAGTGCTCTGTGAGGTGGAGGGAGTGCGTGCTTTCTGGGCAAAGCCGTCCTCCTCGGTGGCCCTGAAAGCAGGGACAGTGCATGTGTGGGATGGGACTGACCCTAATGAGCCCTTCCTGCCCTTGTGTGTCCCCTAGGGGATCCCGTCGCCTCCCCTCAAACCCACAGGGAGCAAGGAGAGAAACTGAGTCCTGGCTGAGGACAGAACAGGCGGGGCCCAACCCTGGGTGGGGTCTCCTCGAAGCACTGTTGGTGGGGACGTCCAGGTCGGGTAGCCACTCTTTTGGGCTCCTGGGTGGGCTGTTTCCTGTGGTTTCGGGCTCGCCTTCTAAGGGATCTTCAGGTGTCTTTCTCTTCCCACAGAACAAAATTGAAGATATTAGATTGAGCCAGGAAGCAGCAGCAGAGAAAGCGATCCGCGTTCATTTCCAGATGGAGCAGATTGTCTACTGCCAAGACAACACTTACCGAGGCGCACTGAAGAAGATCAGGGACGAGGAGGCCAAGGAGCAGGAGAAGAACAAGAAGCTCTCTCTGTTTTCAGAGAACACTGCTATGGCCGAAATCCTCCAGCACCTCAACGCCTACTGCCAGGTGCCTTGCTTGTGCCGTATACCTGAGGGGCTGAGTCCTTTCCTCCTGAGAGCCCCTGCATCTGGGGTTATGTGGTGGCGGGTGGCCAGCCAGCTCTGTGTGGCTCCCTGGTAGCAGCTCCACCTAGCTAGACAAAAGTGCTAGGGGCTTAGAGACTCCCATAGCTGGCTTGGACTGGTGCGTGGTCCCAGCCCAGTGACATCTCTCTGAGCCTGGGCTTCCTTCTGAGGAAGGAAGGGCCAGCACCCAGCATCCTCCTTTTTGTCTCTAGAGATCTGAGCCCTCAGAGACTTCTAAAAATAGGGCTGGCTGGTATGTCCTAGCACAGTGTCCTGCAGGTGCATCCCTGAGGTCACATGGGTCAGAATTCTGTGCAGGGACTGATTCCTTCCTGACAGCTGCGTCCATGTCCCCACCCAGGGCCTCCTCATGGCCTGCTCCTGGGAGCAACCCTTTACCGGTGTTCTGTCTCCTCTCCTCTGTGGCCCTGGGGACAGGCCGTGCCTGGCTCACATGCTCCAGTTCCCCTCACTGACTCTGCGGGAACAGCCCCTGGGTACTCATCAACTGCCTGGCTCCTTCCCGAGCAGGTGGCTCTTAACACATTGTCTGTGGTTCCTCATTTGGGGGGATCTGTGGCCATGTTGTCCTTGCATCCCAGAGAAGGAAACTGAGTCACAGAGCGGCAATAGAACTTGGTGGGTCGCCAGCACGTCAGACCCTACATGCCAGCGTCTCCCTCCTTGGAGCACTGGGTCCTCTAATACTTCAGTGGTGAGATCAGGTTCTTCTCCTTATACTCATCTCTCAACCTTTCTGTGATCTGTCCCTTCTTCCAGGAGGTTCACAGCCGCATCTCCACCCACATCCCCTTGATCATCCAGTACTATGTCCTGCAGATGTTTGGCCAGGGGCTGCAGAATGGCATGCTGCAGCTGCTACAGGACAAGGAGGCTTGCCCCTGGCTCCTGAAGGAGCGGAGCGACACCAGCGAGAAGAGGAAGTTCCTGAAGGAGCGGCTGGCACGGCTGGGCCAGGCCCGGCGCCAGCTTGCCAAGTTCCCTGGTTAACCTGGCTCCCAAGCCTCAGGATAGGAGGCGCTGGGCCTCTTCTGAAGGCCGTGCCAGGAAGATGTAGCCACTTAGCACATGCCCAGTAGTCAGAGGTAGAGATTTGTGCTTTTTAGCCCGTAGCACATGGAGACCAAGAGGAGAGCAGTTGGATTGCCAGCCGTGAGAGCACAGGCCCACCTCAAAGCACAGGCTGCAGACTGGAGGGAAGATGCCACCATCCTGAAGGGGACAAGGATGTCACTGCGAGACCCCACCTCCCTCTTATGTGCCAGGAGGTGGCCTCCCGGGCTCAGCATCCGGAAAGGTTTCTTCCTGGTCTCTCTGCAGTTTCCTCTGGAACCAGGCTTGTAGGAACAGCCTGGTGCTTGCAGAAGCTGGGCTTCCTCTGTTCAAATAAACATGTGACCCTTGTCTGCCAAGCCCGTGTTTGAGGGAGCCCAAGGGCAATAGCAAGAGGCACCAAGCATTGTGTGCTAAGGTGGCACCAAGCATTGGGTGCTAAGCTGTCCCCTGGTGGGTGGGGAAAGGAAGGGGTTACAGCAGGGTCCTCCTGTCTCCTGGGACTGCAGGGAGGGGGACATGCTCAAAAAAACATCCATGGCATGGCTGTGCAGCTGGCACCGACCCTGCTAGGTTCCAGGTCAGAGGAACCAGGGGAAGACACTGGGTGCTAAGCTCTGCTAGGGACCCAGGCTGGACAGCAGACAACATATAAACCATTTCCTCTCCGGAGGACTGTCCTGTCCCAGGGCTCCGTGTGGACAGGCAATACCAGCTACATGCTCGCACTCCGCCCTCCAAAGCCTGGCTTCAGGTCCACCCTGCTCCGGGGCTTGCCTCCCACCGGACCCGTCAGACAGAGGGCAAGATGAGTAACAGGGAGCTGGGGGCCACAGGCAGGAGAGGTCCTGACACTGTCCTTCTAAGGGAGCCCTGGGGCATTGGGACTCGAGTCCCAAAGGGATGTGGAGGATGCAGAGGTGAGCGCTGAGCACCCAGGAGCACAAGACATTGTCTAGGGGGACATGTGCCGGATAGTTGTATGCAGATTGGGGTCCTGTTTACAGGGAGCCTCAGAAATGCAATGGCCACATTAGCACTGCACCTTCCAGCAGGGGATCGGGCCACCATGGACAATGATAGTTAGGGTGGGGACTGGCCAGGGCGGGACTAGTGTCCCTGTCCCCACCCACCCAGCTCCCCTTCCAGCTCGCTTCTGACCCTGGGACTCTGTGACAGTAATCCTTGGACAGTTCCAGGGTTTGTTCAGAGGCGATGAGGGGAGAACATTGAGCACTGCACAAGTCCTTGTGCTTGGCCACAGCTGGGCAGCCCCCCATGCCTCTCTGGGGGTGGTGTGCACCAAAGTTCTTTACTTATGTGGAGTGTCCCTAAACAGTAGGGGATGGGACTGTCCTTGTCTGCAGTGGATTTGCTCATGTGTAGAGCAGTTTTGGAGTGGCTAAGACAGATCCTCTCTGGCTAAGGGACGGTTCCATCCTGAGGCAGCGTGCAGCGCTTCCCAGCCCACATCCTCTTCTCTCCACTGTGGATGGCAGCAGTGAAAGTGGGGTGCTCCCAAGGCACACTGGGTCTCTTGAGCCGCAGATAGCTCCCATGTGGAACGGGGTGGGGAGTTGCCAGAGGCAGGGCCTTTCTTTCCTGGACTGAGCTATGAAGTCTCCAGGGACACACAGTCCCCCAGGGGGACACACAGGTCCCCAAGACGGGGTGGCATCACGGAGACCTTGAGTACATTTGCGGAAATGGGAGGTCCCAGGACCAGTACCCTCTGAGATCCTCATCAGCTTAGAAGGACCCACCTGCAGGGTCCTCTCAGGGGACCACAACAAGGACCAGGAGGCACATCTCAGGCCTCATGCTGAGTGCAGGGAGGCACCCCTGTCTGGAGCAGGGGCTGTGCTCAGAGCGGTGGCAGGTGCTGGATTCCCTCTCCCACAGGACTGAGGACCCATCTTGCAGACAGTCAGGTTCCCTCAGAGGCGAGGGCAGCAAGCCCTGAGTGGGGTTCAGATGGGGACAAGAGGCAGAGAATGCATCCATAACCCAAGTGGGCGTGACACACAGAGCAGGAAACAGTGCTCTAAGGGCTCCTGACTTTCCATCACGGACTAAACACCTAAATACGTTTAAATGATACAGATGCAAACGTGTAAGCCGAGTAGAATCTGACCCCAGGTGGACAGCAGAGGGGACAAACACAACAAGCAGACAGAGGAGGAACTTCCGTTTCATTCAGCCATTTCCTGGAGGCCCCGGGAAAGGACAGTGTTCTCAGCTGAAGCGACCTTAGCAGCAGCAGAAGGCCAGGCTGGTGCTCCAGGACGCTCCCCTCAGAGGTGCCACGCCGCCTGCCCGGAGCTTTAGGTGCACTGAGAGCTGATGAGGTCCGAGCCTTTCCTCTGGCTCCTCCCTGGTAATAGTTTCTCATTTTCTGCTTTCCTTCTGCGCCTGTGGCTCAGAGGTCTCCTAGCGGGGCTGGGAGACACGCGGGCTGCAGAGGGAGGGCAGTGCTTCGCAGCACCCAGGGCACGATGTGCCACACCAGTCGCGTGTCCTGCCGCTGCTCCTTCCGTGGACCCCTCTGTCTGCTGTCTCGGTGAGGCGGGATCTTGCCCAGGCCCTCGGGTACCTGTGCGACTTTGGTGCTGAGCCCAGGCGTTGTGCTGGGAGGGTCTCGAGTGCTTGGTCACTTTGGTGGGTTTGCGCCCGGGCTGTCCCCGCAGACCCGCTCTGCCAGGTACAGTACAGTTTACGCTCGCAGAGGAGCTGCCGAGGCTTCCGCCTCTTTCCGGAATTAAATCCTGAGCACTCGCTTCCCCCTCAGTTCCGTGTGTGCTCACTGTGGTGGGCGTGGCCCAGCCGGCCTTGGGGGCAGCGCAGCTCCTGTGCCCTCGTCTGGGCCGGGGCGCGCTGTCGTCCGCGCACAGGCTGGAAGCGGCCACTCGGGGGCGGGACTCTCCGGGACGCGGGCGTCCCCCAGGGCACAGCCAGTCCTGGGGCTGCAGCGGGCCCACTGCAGGCCGCGCCTCGGCCGAACGTCTTCCCGCCGCGCTCAGCGCCGCACACGCGGATCACACAGGGCTTCCCAGCCCTTCCCCCAGCAGGTGCGGCGCGGGTCCCCGCAGCACCCGGGAGCTCTGCTGGTCAGTGCTGTGGGGTGAGCATTTAGTGCCCTATATGTGTATTTTAAAAGGAAGGAACAGTTCGATTTTATTTCAATAAAATTTTATTAAATTTTTTAAACTAAAATTTCCTATCCATGCCAAATATGGATTGGAAAACAATGAAAAAAAAAAAACCGAAAAGGTGATTTTTCCAGGTGAGGGAGGGAGGGCCGTGCCGCTGGAGCCCTTCCTGCGAGGTGGGTGTCCTGAGCTGTCCTGCGGCCCAGCTACCAGCTGCCAGAGAGGGAGAGAGTGCGCACCGGGTCAGGCAGGGCAGCCGCTGCCCGTGCAGCTCCAGATTCCCCGGCGGCACAGAGGCGGGCGGGCGGCTCCCCTTCTCCTGCTCCTGATCTCCCTCAAAGGCTGCCTCTGGGGAGCAGTTCTGGCCCTGGAGTACCAGGAGGAAAGAGTCCTCCATGACAGCCTTTATCTGAGTCTTCCCCAAGGCGGAGCAGCCCCACTTGCCAGAGAAGCCCCAGCTGCTGACCTCACAGCAGGTCACCGTCCCCTCTCGGGTCCACACGCATCAGTGGTCCCAGGCTCTTCCTTGGCTCCTGGCCAGGGGCAGCCTCTGCAGCCTCCTCCTGGTGGGGCCCAGCCTGACCCCTGCCACCCCACCCCCACCCAGGCACCCAACCGGCCTCCTCACCCTGGGGATGGATTGCACCTAGTGGGCTCCGTGTGGGTCAGGAGCCTGCACACTTGCGGGATGATTTGCGAGTCTGGTAGGTTGATGAGCGCATAGGCCATGAGCGGCTTCAGGCTGGCCAGGTCTGGGCACCGGCAAAAGTCTCCTGGGTACTGGAGCAGCCAGGTCTCCAGGAAGGAGCTCAGAGCACTAGGACAGGTGAGCAGAGGAGTCAGAGGCTGCCCTCCCTCCCTGGCCTAGCCTGTTGTGGACCCCGAAGGGAGGGCTGCCTGGCAGAGCCTGCCCTGCCTGGGAGCAGCTGGGCACAGAGGCCAGGGTGTGGGCCCATATGTGAGCAGTCTGCGCCCCATACCTCCTGGGCAGCCTCCATACATGGGCTCGCCTGGCTGGGATCAAGCTGGGTGCAGATAGATCTTCATGGGCATCTGCTCTGAGCCCAGCCGCGCTTGCTGTGACCCTGGGACCTATGAGACCCCAGCCACAGTTCTCTGTCTTCTTCCTGCTGTAGGGCCAGCCCCAGACCCCAGCCTCTAGTGGGAGTCAATGAAAAGTGAGGAATCTTTGGTGTTCCCAGCCCAACAGAAGCCCAGGTCCTCAGATGATCCCCACTCTGCACACAGGAGCCCTCCCTCTTAGCCCCGAGCCCTCTCACCTCTTGTTTTGCTGGTCCTCCTTGGAGTTGGGGTGGAAGAACCCGTACCTAGAAGAGCAGGGGATGGGGGTAGTGACCTTTCAGCAGCCAGTGTCCCCACCTGCCAGGATGTCGAGGGGACGATCTGATTCAGGCATGGGGATGGAAGCAGGAGAGGCTGAGAGGTTTGTCTGTGCTGCTCCAGGAGCCACAGCAAAGTGTCAGGGTAGGTGCCACAGTAGGTGCTTTGTACACATCTGTGCCATGAATGAGCCCAGACAGCTGTGCCCACACATCTCAGTATGCTGGGTGCATGGTCTACCCCTAGGGGTCCCTTCTCCGGATGCATTTGGCAGAAACCTGAAGAATGAGGGCCCAGGCAAACAGCTCCTTCAGAGGCAGAGGAAGCCCCACAGCCCAGGGCTGCTCACCCTGCACAGAGCCAGGCCTGGGTAGGTGCTGTGGGGCATCAGCCTACTGGGTTTAGGACTACACCATGTGAGGATGTTACGGCAAAAATAAAAAATCGGGTCGAACTTGGCAGGAGATCAAAGAACTCATTCAGAATAAATGGAGTTATAATTAACTTTAATTTAGAACCACTTGGACAGGTCATTGGCCCCCATTCCTGATCAGAGAATGTGGCCCTAAACTGCCTTTATTCTCACCTTTATTCATTTTTGGTTTCCATGGTAATAGATTGGAATGTTTAGGCCTGGCTACAGTTGTTTTCCTTGCACCATGTGACCAGGTCCGGCTCTGGCCACAGTGATATATAGTTTAACAACTCAAGCAAGGAGAATAATTCCAGGACAAAGTCAGGACTGCGAAGTTAACTCTTTACAACCCCTCCAGGATGTTTCTCAAGGCACATTTTGAGGCTTGTCTATCTTAAAATGATGTGCTAAAAGTCTCCGCCCCTTACAATGGCTGTCCTGTGAGCACCCCTGATTCCACAGAGCAAACTGAGGCACGGAACGGTGCAGGGAATCCCAAGAAAGCAGCCAGGACTCAGGGGTGTGCCCTGGCTTGGAGGCGGGCACACCTGAGGAACAGCAGATCCAGCACTTCCCGCATGGTGGCGAACCTCCTGTAGGTGAAGAGGAAGGCGGGCCCGAAGAAGGGGTCCCCGCTCCGATGGGCAGGCACCAGGTGGTTCACCAGCTTCTTCAGTGTGCCTGGCTCCAGGCTCCTTGCCCTGCTGGCCTCCTCCAGCTGGGGGGCAGACTCATTTGCACCCTGAGGTGCCACCAAGAAGGGAGAGTTCAAGCTCAGAAACCGAGAGCTCAACACCCAAGGGAGATACCATAGCCAGAAACCTCCTTGATTCTCACACACCCGCCATGCATGCACTCAGCACACAGAACACAGGCAGGGGTTGGGCCAACTGGGGCGCCGGTTTGGGCTGGTGACTCTGACATGTTCTGGGCTGTTCCGTGTCACCTTTGGGGTTCTCAGGTCCATACGCCCGAGGCGCCGGGGGTGGCAGCTGTCCCTGAGTGTCCACATTTGGAAAAGGCCCCCACTCCACCCTCTCTTGTGGCCTGAGCCTTGGCTCTTGGTGTGACAACGCGACCGCATCCTCCCGGGACTTGAGTCTGTCCACCAGTAACTGGAGCCAGCCAGCCTCTGGGGTTCCAAGTTCTGTTTGGTGCGTTGTCAAGGAAGTGAGGTCACTTCCTGGGGTCCTCCTCCCTGAGCTGCTTCTCCCATGTCACCTCGATCTGCTGAAGGTCCCTTCCCAACTTGCTCCTTGCAAAACTGGACACACCAGCCCTACGTACTCTGTGCTATTATCTCCATGCAGACCCCAGTGCCACCGGCTCCCAGTGGGCAGAGACAGCTGGTTGAGAACCAGGCCCTTGTTAGTGTTAAAGTTTAGGGGCTCAGGTCAAGGATTAGAGTTAGTTTTTGTTGAGGTTTAGGTTGAAAGGTTCAGCTGAGGGGCAGTGTGATGTCTTGGGCTCTGTTTACATTTAGGGTGAGGGTCAGGGTATGGCCTTGAAATAGGGTTGAGTGATTATTGTAATGGGTTGGCTTAGGAAACTGTGGTCAGGTTAGGTTGACTTATCTTTTGTATTAAGATCAGAGTTAGGGTCATGTGTCATGGGTGTTAGGGCTAGGTCTGTTAGGATTTGTTCACTACTAATTTTAGGGCTAGTGTTTTAGTTAGTGACCACATTGTCTATTTCTTCATCACTAAGCACATTGTTAATAAAATTAGATTGGAATGTGAGGAAATATTGGGGGTAGGATTAGGGACAGTGTTAGTGAAGCTGAGGGTGTGGGTGACAGGGTTAGTTTGAAGATTACGTGATGATAGGGTAAGGGTGAGTGCTGGGTTTAGAGTCAGTACAAGGGTTAGAATGAAGATTGAGGTTAGGGTTAGTGTTAGGGTTTGTGTGAAGCTTTAGGTTCAGCATCATCCTAGTGGTAGG
The DNA here is from genome assembly GCA_004027595.1 of Dinomys branickii. Lineage (NCBI taxonomy): Eukaryota > Metazoa > Chordata > Mammalia > Rodentia > Dinomyidae > Dinomys > Dinomys branickii. The sequence continues at coordinate 23,256 of PVLD010015963.1, read as the reverse complement.
CTTTCAGATTTAGGTTATTTTTAGTGTTTAGGGTTAAGGTTACATTAGTATATTAGGGCTAGAGTTTATGTTAAGTTGGGCTTTAGGGTTAGAGTAGGTGTTAGGGTTAAGGTTGCACTTGGGATTCGTGTTGGGTTTGGGTTGGTGTTGGTGTTTAGGTTGGGGTTAGTGTTAAGTGTTTGGGTTTAGGATTACACTGGTATTGGGGTTTGCAGATATGCTTAATGTTTGGGCTTAGGGTGAGTGCAAGTGTTAGGTTTAGGGCTTAGAGTGAGTGTGAGGGTTGTGGCAAGGGTTAGGGTTAGGATGAAGATTAGGGTGCAGTTAGGGTTCAGTGTAAGGCGGGGTTAGATTCAGGGTTAATTTATGGTTAGAGTTAATGGTTAGCCTTTTCATTTGATATATGCTTGGATTTAATATTATAGTTAGGGTTTCTATTAGAGTTAATGTTTAGGGTTAATTTCAGGGTTTAGGTTTAGGGTTAAACTTGGGATAATAGGTTAGGGTTAGCTTTATGGTTTAGGGACAAGGTCAACGTTTATGTCTAGGTTTCAGTTTAGGATTAGATATATTGGTCAGTATAAGGGTTGAGATTAGCATATCAGGTTGGGCCAGGGAGATAGCTCAGTGGCACAGCACCTGCCTGGGAAGTGTAAGGTCCTAAGTTCAATTTTGGGTACTGAAAAAAAAAAAATTAGCATATCAGGGAATGCTAGCTATAGTCATGAATTTGGCAGCATCCTTCCTTTTCAATTTAAAAACATTTTGAAAAAGTTTGACGTTATCTCTTACATGAGTTCCTGGTAAAATCCTCATTTAGTCTCAATTTTATTGATTTTAATTTTAATCTTTGTAATTTCCTTCTTCTAGTGTTGGATTCAGATGCTTCTTATTTTTAGGACCTCAGACTGTATGTTGTTTATCTGTGATTGCTGTACTTACCCAGTGTGAGTCTTCACAGTTAGAAAATTCTCCCTTTCAGTTGCTTTCATTGTGCCCCATGGGCTTGGTATGTTGTGCTCCCATTATTATTTGATTGTAGGAGGTTTTAAATTTTTTCCTTGACATCTTCTGGGATTATTTGATTGTTCAAGAGTGTGTTATTTAATCTTCATATGTTTGCATAATTTCTGTGGTTTGCTTTGTTGTTAATTTCTGGTTTTATTCTAGTATGATCCATTAACATGCAAGAGATTCCTTCAGCTCATCTGTGTTGATTTCACCATGCTTGACGGCCTAACATGTGATGTTTATTCCAGAAAGTTCCATGTGCTTCTGAGAAAAATGTGTTCTATTTTTGGATGAAACAGCCGGTAGATATCTGATAAGTCCATTTGTTTGATGGTGTCAGGTTGAGGTGGCATTGCCTCCTGTTCTCTATTTTTCTTAGGCTGCCATACTAAGGCAGTAATTGTGGTATTCAGGACCCTGGGCTATGATTGTGTTGCTTCCCACCTTGCAGCGTGACCTGAGTAACCTGTGTAACCTCTCTGCGTTTCTCTTGCCAGAAAGAAGGCTCTCAGGAATCTGCAGAGGACATCTCAGTGAATGGGCTTTGTTCCGAAACCACAGGATGGTGCCGTGGAGCGGCAATGGTGGAACGTTTGTGTTAGCTCCTGTCTGCCCTGGTCCTTCTGTGTTAGCCAAGAGCCCTGCACAGTTGTGTGAAGGTCAGTCTGCACCTCCTCGTCCAGATCAGGAGGAAAACAAACCAACAAGCAGCCTTGACTGCTGTTGGAAAAGAGAGTTGTGATGTCCTGGAGTCAGGCGCTCTGTGTTGGTGGCGTCTGATTAGTGGGACTTCGGTATTTGCTTTGTTCTGTGTTCAGTTATACAAGTGGCTGTTTGGAGGTGATACTTCAGTTCCTAGGTGAATGAGAGAATCACTGTAGAGCAAATTTCCTCAGGAAAATCAGCATGAAAGTCAGTGTGAAGCAGCGTGGAAGGGCAGCTGTTGCCTTGCTAGGGTGCATAAAGAGACCTCTCATTCTTCAAGACTGATGTCTGGAGAAACTGGGGTCCTTCCGGTGGTCCCATCACCTCCTAGCACAAAGTAGGGCAGATCCCAAGGCCGGGGATGTAGCTCCAAGGTAGTGCACGTGCTCTATGTGCGCAGACCCTGCCTGGGCTCCATCCCTGTGCCGAGGACCCCACGCTCGTGGAGAGTTTCTTGCAGGTAGCTGCCTGTTAGTTGACTCTGGGCCTATCATGGTGCCAGGGATGTGTGGATGACCGGCAGCATTTCCCTGGCTCCACTGGGTCTTATGACTGCTCTTGCAGGGCACTCTGGCTCTGTCTTACTGTAATTTGAATCAAGGGCCTTTGCACTCAGCTACAACTTGACTTTTTTATTATTTATTTTGACACAGAGGTTGCTAAATTGCTAAGCTCCCCAGGCTTCCTTTGAACTTGGTATCCTCTGGCCTTAGCCTCCCCCAGTGCTAGGATTACAAGTGTTTGCCTCCACACCTGGCTAGTTTCTTATGTGTAGAAGCATTATATTTGTTTATGTTCCTTCTAAGTCTTGCAAGCTGAGAGTTTTTACCTCATTCCTTTATGTGTGATTGTGTGGAATTTTTGGGGACTGGAGTTGCGTTTTTATTTAAAAATCACTTCTTTCTCAAGATGGAGCAGTTGGAAGCTGTGTTGGAAAGTTGTCTGAAGATGCTGTTACCCCAGCAGCTTGAGGGAAAAGGGTTTTCCAATTGCTTTGGGGGTTGTGGTGGCATTTTTAGGTGGGTAAGTATGGATGATGTGCTAGGGATGGGACCCAGGGCATCCTCATACTAGGAAAATGCTCCAACCCTGAACTACACCCAGCCTTTTCTATGGTACTTTCTCCCTGAGAAGATCTACTTTGGTCCTAGTCTGGCTGCTGCTAGGAAATCTGGAGTCAAAAGGACCTGAGTGCTCTTTGCCTGCTAGGCCACTGCACCCCAAGTCTTAGGAAGGAAGCTCCTAGAACCCATTGGCAGCTACGCCATCTTGGGAGCTAATGCCAGGAAACCAAAGGAATCAAATGCACAGTGGCCTCCCAGCTTAGGGCCTTGTGAGAAGACTCCAGTCCTGTGCTCCTTTGTGACACATAATTAGGACACCTGGTAGATGTAGCTTGAGCCCTGCTGGGCATTCCCAGTAGGTCCCTGTCACAGTTTGTGTCTGGATGTCGCCCCCCCACCCCTCGCCCCGAAGCCTCATGCAGCCATGGGTGCGGGCTTCTGGAGTTTATAATTGCTTCATGCTCCAATGCTGGGATTATGGGTGTGAATGCTACACCCGCCCTGGGGCAGGCAGTTTGCACACAGTGTAAGGGAGGGAAAGAGGCTTGCTCTCTGCACTCCTCCCTTTTGCTCTTATTGCTTTGCTGCCCCCCGCCCCCATGAACTGCTGCCCTCTGCCTTGTGCCACTCTGCCTTGGAGCCAGCTGAGTATGGACTGAAACCGCCACAGACTGTGAGCTAAATAAACCTGTCCTTCCTTCATTTTGGGTGTTGGGTATTTTGTCACAGCAACAAGAGAAAAGTAACCAAGGCAGTCCCTCTCATTCTGTCCCTGCCTGGTTCCTCTGCCACCCTGGGGACATCAGGATTCTGAGGGAACCATCTTTGGTTCTGAGAAGCTTCTGTATTTCTTTGCATAAAGACTGGGGTCACTTGTTCTTGCTTTTAGTGGGATGCTCCAGGACTGCAGCAGACCTGCCCTGTTACACACGTGGCCCCAAGGAGAGGGGAGACCCGAGTACCCTGGCCCCCAGGGCCCAGCCAGTAGCCTGGAGGCCAGGCATAACCTTCAGCTGGGAGGATGCAGCAGCGAGTTGGGTTCTCACAGGGAGCACACTGAGGTCCCAGCATGGGAGCGGAGGGATCTGGGCGGAAGTGGATGCCATGGGACTCAGAGTCACCTCCTTCCCTCGGCAGCCTAGAGCGCTGCACAGGCCTCTGTCCTGTTTCTACCTTTAGAGACTGAGAGAGTTGAGGCAGGAGTCTGGGGTTGGTAAGCAGCAGAGCAGGGGTCTGAGCTCAGATCTGTGGAAATGAGCACTGTCCAGCATTGTACTCGGACCCCCTCCTGGCTGTTGAAATTTAGGTTCAGCAAAATGGAAATTTCCCTTCCTGTTCACCAGGAGGGATTCCTGTGTCTCCTTCTGGGGTCAGAGGCTGCTCCAGGTGCACTCAACAGCTTTTCTGGGAGTCTGGTGCAGACCCCAGGGCTGGGGTTCCATCCTTGCTGACTGCTGCTTCATGCTTTGTGAGGTGATTTTCAAAGGGCCATAGTCCACCTTGGAAAAGACTTATTTTTTAAAATTTCATGACAATTTTTAGCGACAGAAGAATTGGCAGTATGCCACAAAAAGTTTATCTGCCTCAGTCATTTCGCAGGCCATTGTCAATCTAATGTCGCATCACACTTGGTTGGTTTTATGAGCATTTACTACCAGTGAGGCCATTTCCTTGCATATCTGCAGTGACTTCATCAAAATCAGGAGAACAACATTGGTGCCGTCTTCAGGCTTCGTTCAAGTTTGCCATTTTGTTGCCTGCTGCAAACACAAGATGATGCCGGCCCAGAGGCACCTGCCTCACTGATGGTGCTGTCCAGTCGGGGCGGAGGCCTCACTGATCATCCCGGAAGCTGGGAGTTTGCTGACACGGCTGAGGGGTTTCCTTGGGCCCTGGAGTTTGCTGACGCAGCTGAGGGGTTTCCTTGGGTCCCGGGATGGCAGTGTCACCTCATCTCCTCTTCAGTGGGCGTTGACAGAGGGCCCTGGACTGAGAGCCTCTGGGATCTCAGGGATCAGGCTCCCCGCTGTCCCTGGGTTTTGGGGAGCAGCGTCACTGGAACACCATCCTGCAGGACAGGAAACAGAGTTTCAACTGAGAGAAGAATGAGGCCACACACTGGGGTGTCTGACTGCCCCTCCTTTCTCCAGGCCATCGTCTCCCTGGTGGGGACCAGCCCAGTGTGACAACACTGCCCCATGGTGAAGCCTGCTGTGGCTGGGCCTGACTGTGTCCCATGTCCAGCCTCCCCCTCCCCTCTGTGTGCCTGTCCCCAACTGCTCCTGTGCTGTCCACTGCTGCAGGAGAACAAAGAGAAGGTGAGTGGGGTGTCCTTGGGAAGGGAGGGGGACACCTCTGCCTAGCTGGGCAGGAGGACCTGAGTGACCTCCACCTGCATCTCCAGTGTGGTCTCAGCATGGCATCCTGGCCAGCGGTGTGTGGGTTTCATTTCCGCCAGGGGATCCAAGGTCTGGAGAGGCAGGGGAGTTAGCAGAGCTTGGTTGCAGCAAATGGCCCTGACTCACAGTGCTTACCTTAGGACTTTTTAGTTTTACAGTGATGTGCAGGAGATGTACACTGGTGAGGACCTCGTGTGTGGCTGGAGTCACCTCGAGGTGGGATCTGCTCTCCTCTGGGCAGCTGGGCCTCTTGCACACAGGACTCAGGCTGTCCCCAGCCTTCCTACCTTGGGCCAGGAGCTGTGGGAGTCTGGTCAGTGGTGAGGGCAGCTTTGCCTGATTCCAGTGTGCTGGATGGAGACCTTCGGGATAGGGGCTGGCACGCTGCAGCCTGGAATCCTCCCCTGCTTCCTCCTGTAGCCACTTGAGCAACACCTGCTTGATCCCTGGTGCCACAAAGTAGGGTCCATAGATATCAGAGTTCTCTTTGCTCTCCCTTTTAATTGCAGGGGCACATGTGAACTAAAATACAAAAGACATTCTTGTCATGGTCACTGCCACCAAGCTCTGCAGTGGATCTCCAGTGGATTCCTCCTGTCCACCTGAAACTGTTGCCTTTGCCTGAAAAACTTTTCCTTCTCTCCTCCCAGTCTGCAACCTGAAATTATGACTTGTCCTCTGAAATGGCATCATCAAAGCATAATAAAATAAAATCAAGAGTGTACAGTGAGCCCACTCTACCTACTACATTTTGCCCATGACTTTGCTGTCCAGTAGGACTTATGCAGAGTCAGTTCATTTCAGTGCTCATGCTGCTGCTTTTGGGCGGGCAGGCAGCAGCCATGCGGGGTCTGAATGTAGGCAGTGATCCAGCCTCACCTCTTCTTGCTGTGGATTGTAGCTTTGCTGGCAGCTGGGGTTCCTGTCTTCAGGCCCCAGAGGTGAATGGTACGCAGGGAGTGTTCGGGTAAACGTTTATAATTATGGCCTGTTTACCAAAAATGACCTGCTAAAACACAGAAAAAATAACTGGTAAGCCATGCCGCTGTACTGCCCTGCCTACTCAGTTGTTTTCTGATGCCCTGTCCTCCATGCTTGTTGGAGCATTGGTTTCCGCATCTACTGTTTTCTGTGGGGCCACAGGCAGCACCACAGGCTGGGAATACAGGAGGCGATCGAGTCCCCTGCATTCCCTGCTGCCTCTTGTCACAGATGTAGGATGTGTTGGTAGTCACTCTGTATTGTGCTCAGTTTGGAGGAAGTTTTTCTGTTTCCCCAGGGAGACACCCTGTCCCCCTATCTCCCCGCATTTCTGCTCTTCCTGGGGTTGAGGGGGGCCACAATACTTCCTCCTTTGCAAAATTAAGCCTTCAGAATCCTGGGGGATGTTTTCATGCTTTCTGGTTGAATAACACAGAACCAAGTTTTCATGTCAGTGGGTGATTTTTCCTAGTTCTCCCTCAAATACCATCCCAAACTCTATTTGCATGTCATTTTTGATTGAGAAATCATAATTATAAAGGTAGAGAAAAGAAAGAGTCATCAGTCACAAGGAACACTTTCAGATGGACGGGGGAATCAGGTGGAAGATGCATCACAGAACAGGTGAAAGGGCCAAGAACAACGCCATGCATTCCAATGCCATTAGGAGTCTTTTGTTAACTGTGTTTGCTTTTTAAGTGCAGAGCCAGGGAATTCGGTAGATCCTGACATCTTGGGGTGGGACTGACTATGCATAGATGTAGTTTATGCTGAGTGTCTGGGGCTGATTGCCACTGGACATGGATGTCCTCTCAGTGCCTGTTCCTCCTTGGAAGACAGATCTAGCTTTGCATATGTATAATGTACTTCTAATTGGCTCTGGAAGGCAGCTGAATTTGCTTCTTTTACCCTTTCATAATGAACAGATTCCTTAATGTACCTTTCTATTTGCACAGTAAGAGCAGTTATCAGGTGAGACATCATTTTTAGTTCATCACTAGTATTAGAGTCCCAGTTTGTTTCTGTCAGAGGGACAACTTCTCTGGCATGACTTCTTTCCTTTTTTGCAGCATGCTGTTTACCTGCATATCACCTAGCTTCTTTTAGGGTTCTTGGTTTCTCATCTGGGGCACGGAAAGTAGCCAAGGTGAGTCGGACATCTCACCACAATGGGTCAAAAGTGAGGGTCAAAGTGTAAAATGCATTTGTAAACCTACTAGGGTCCTCTGGACATGGGCCTAGCCACTTTTTACATCGTTGGATATCTGCACCTGAAAAAGGGACCTAAGTCTGAGTAGTCCCCCCCCCCCCCCCGGTTTCTGGGATGTCTCTCAGGAGCAGGACGAGATGTGAGGTAGAAGAGCAGGAAACACCACTCTGAGTACATCCTGTGGGGAGCTGTCTGAGGAGCACAAGGAAGGGGCTGGGGATACGGGGCTCCTCTGGGAGGCGAGGCTCCGATGGAGTATCTGAGTCACTTTAGGGGACAAGGATTGATTTATTGGCCTGGGAATTATAAGGAGGAGGTGGAGGAGGCCTCCCAGTGTGATTGTCTCCATTAAACGTACGGGAGAAAACTATTTCCCCCTGAAAGACAAGTGGGGATCTGAGAACAGGACATCAATGACATCATTCCCTTCTTCCTCAGGGGCCAATCTAAATACCCTAGTTCCCGGGCTTTCCCAGAAGAAGCACGAAAGCCTGAACATAAGGGATTTCACTCTACTTTCCATGCTTTTTGCAAAAACAATCTAACTGCAAAATAACAAACAGCTATTCTGTGTCCATCTCATATCATTCCCCAGTTCTTGCTGGACCCAAAAGATATTGCAATAGCAGGCATTCTTTTTTCACATTGGCAGGGTCAAAGTTTCCCACTGTGAAGTATACAGCCTTATGGTGAGCTCACCAGGGTCTGCGGAGTGCTTCCCAGGATATTTCTCACAGTGTGTCTTAAGGCCTGTGGAGAGAGCAAACCAGGTCTGGGGTCTTTCAGAGAAGCATGACGTTCAGCAGTTCCAGGCTCCTGCTGTTGCGGCAAAAATCAGAAATTGGGTCAAACTCCGCAGGGGATCCAAAAACTCATTCAGAACAAATGGAGTTTTAACTAATTTTAATTTAGGATCAATTTGGACCGGTCATTGCCCCCCATTCCCGACCAGAGAATGTGGCACTTAACTGCCTTTGTTTTCATCTTATATACATTTTTGGTTTCCATGGTAATAGACTGGAATGTCTAGGCCTGGCCATAGTTGTTTACCTTGTACCATGTGACCAGGTCAGGCTCTGGCCATAATGATATATATACTTTAACAATTCAGGCAAGGAGAAGAATTCCAGGACAAAGTCAGAACTGCAAAGTTAACCCTTTACAACTCCTCCAGGATGTTTCTCAAGACACATTTTGAGGCTTGTCTATCTTAAAATGTTGTGCTAAAAGTCACGGCCCATTGCACTGCTTTGCTGTCCAAAGAATTGGGCAGGATAGTCGACGAACTTGAGAATATAACTTTTATTTAAAGTAGGGAAAGAAGAAGATGAAGAAAAGAACTGAAAACAACCACCACAAAAAAGGGTGAAGCTATATCTTATGTGTGGGGCATAAAATTAGCGGAGTTTTGTTCATATGAAATACTAAACTTATTTTAGCTATATATTCTTTTCTCTAGATGAAATGACTTTACTCGCTACATCAGTTGTCAAGGAAGGTGCTATTTTACCACTTTAGACTAAATCCTTTTAATATGTATTTATGCCTCTCATGGAAGCAGGAAACTCTTGTTATGGGTTTTCATCAAATACAGTTTTTCTTCTATCATTTTTATAGATCAGGTAAACTCTTTGAGTAAGTGACCTCTATAGTGGGGGTTATTTAAAAGATAGTATAATTCTAATGAAATGAGGCTCTTTGTTGGAAATATCTGCTTATAAAGAGCTTATCCTCAACCCTACAAAGTATGCCGCAGCATTTCCTCATAAATCCCTTCTTGCCCTACTGTTAATTTCACACATCTCAAATTAATGGTGTCTGCACCTAAACCTGTGCTCTGCTTTTACGAAATTTTATGGAGAAGAACAATGCAAGTTGGCCTTCAGTTCTATTGAAAATCAAGTGCTGACAATGGAAATTTTCCCTGACTTTCTAGAAAAGGTCGAGGAATATAATGTGCCAACATTTAGTAAGGGAAGAGCTATGTCTATTCATATTTTCCACATGTATCTTCATTAAAAAAATATCCCTTCGAGCTGGGCATGATGGCACATGCTCATAATCCCAGCACTAAGGGAGGGTAAAGCAGGAGGACCACAAGTTTGACCCAGGCTGGGTAACTTAGGGAGATCCTATTCCACAATAACAATAAAAGAAGCCAGGCACACAGCTCAGTAGGATGTCCTGTGCTTCAGTTCTGGTACCACAAACAAAAAAACAATATCCCCTCTGCTTTCATTAAGAATGGCTATGTCAGAACCCATTTCATAGGCCAGGTGGGGTGGTGCACGCCTGTAATCCCAGCACTGGGGAAGCTGAGGCAGGAAGATTGTTGAGACTTTGAGACCAGCCTGGGCTACAAAGTGAGCTCAAGGCAAGCCTGAACTGCATAGATAGACCCTGTCTCAAAAAGACCAAAAAAAAAAAAAAAAGGAAAAAAGAACCCATTTCATGAGGGGAAAAAAAACTAGAACCAAATATTTCCAATGGCCCTTATGGGTCTTAGATATTTTTCCCTAGCAGTGATTACTTACACATTTATCATCAACAGAAAGATGTTAGCATCCTCTTTTGGTATTAAAAAAGTGAGATTGTAAAGTGAGAAGTGTTTTGCAAGAGCACAGGACTGCTGCAAAGTCATTATTGGGTGGTGAGAGAAACCTGATTTAGGGCTCTTTGTATTTTGAGGAGTGGCAGCTTCATATTTGTGTCAAAGTACTTCAGGGGTTTCCTGTTTTAGTTCTTCCTTTAAAAGGTTTTATTTTATTAGTACATGTTTTCAGTAATAATGTTCACATTCCTTGTAAATAACACTTTTTTTGTGTGGGACCAGGAATTGAATTCAGGACCTTATGCTTGCCAGGCAGGTGCTGTGCTGCTGAGCTATACCCCCCACCCAATGACACATCTTAATTCCTTTCTTCAACCCCTTTGTCTCCCTTCCCCCTTTTCTCCATCTCTTGAACGCTGTCCCATTCGAGAAGTCTCCCTCCCTACTTGCTGTTTATCTTTTATATGATTTGGGTTTCTCGTGGAAGAGAAACCATGCAATATTTTAGCTTGTGTGCCTGATTTCTCTTTCTCTTCTTTTGGTGCTGGGAATCAAACTCAGGATCTTGTGCTTGATAGGCAGGTGCTTGTGCTGCTGAGCTGTATCCCCAGCCCTGATTTATTTCGTTTAACCATATGGTTTCATGGTGCATCCATTTTCTTATGGATGACTCTTGTTTATCTTTCTTCATGGCACAGCAGTACTCCATCGTGTGAGGTACATTTTCTTTATCTGCTCATCTGTTGATGGACACATGGGCCACTTCCAAGATATTATTATGAATTATGCTACTTTAAACATGGGTATTCGTACTATAATATGTCTTTATCTGTTTCAGGTAGATACCTAGAAGGGGAATAGCTGGATCAAATGGAATTTTTCATTTCAGTTTTTTGAGGAATCTGCATACTGATTTCCAAAGTGGTAGTACTAGTTTACACTCCTACCTACAGTGTGGGAGGGTTCCTGTTTCCCTGCAGCCTCGCCCGCGTTTGCTATTATTTGCTTTCTTGATGATGGCCATTCTCTCTGGCATGAGATAGAATCTCACAGTTGTTTTAATTTGCATTTCTTTAATGGCCAATGATGCTGAGCTTTTTTTCATGTCCCTATTGGCCATTTATACTTCTGTGAAATGTCTGTACATTTCCCTTGCTTAATTTTTTGACTGGATCTTTTATTTTGAGGGGGCTATTTTTTTTTTTTAGTTCTTTCTATATTCTAGATATTAGTCCTCTGCTGTAGTTACTAGTCTTGACATTCTTTTCATTTTACTAAAAATCTTAAAAATAACTTATAATGATAACTAATTTTGTGGAGTCTGTTTTCACTGCTCTCCTGGGCATTTTCCAATTTATCTTAAAGTTGCATGTTATGGGCAAAATAAGAGAGGATGTGTTTGCTAATGATTCTGACGTGCCTGCTTCCTTAGCATGCGTCCGTAATGTGGTCCACATGCCTGATGATAAAGGGTCCGCTTCTCCCCTGGCACAGAAGCCAGGAGCACACAGCTGCCTTAACAGTCACACAGTCTGTGACTATGAACCAAAGGATCAGCAGGAGAATCTGTAATTGTATCAACACACCAATAAATGCTAGCCTGCAGACAGAATGGGTATTAGCTACTCCCAAGTCTTATGTAACATAATACTCAAACACAAACCCGTTAAATTCCTCCCCCCCACAATGAGTACTGGAGATTGTACCCAGTGCCCTGCACAGAGCTACATCTCAAGCCCTTTTTTATATGTTCAGTCAGGATCTTGCCAAATAGCAAGGTTGCCCAAGCTGGGCACCTTCCAAACCATACCAGGTGCTGAGGCCTTGTTTCGAGGATTACAAAGTAGAGTTGAGAGTGCTGTGAAATAAAATCTATAGAATGATATTGGTATGGACTGAGCCTAATGCCCAGTTAGTTAGACTCCAAGCCCAACAGATCAAACCAGAGTGCCTCACTCATGATAATGTTCTGTTTCAAACCCAAGTTAAATTGCATATATGAGTTTGCAAGAAATCCGAAGAGGGGGAAAATCAAATCTCCAAACAACCCACATTGGCACATGGACATTTCCTCTTCTCTAACACGGTAACTGATGACCATTTCACTTTTTGCTTTCTGTTGCAGATGTCCGCAGCCATTTTCTCTGTAGGAAACCACAGTTCTCCTTGACTCACAGGACCACTGGGTCTATATTATGGAATGAAGTGCTATTCAAATCCATAATCAAAACCAAATCATTAATTCATTTAAGAAGATTTGAGGGAACTTTATCAATTGACAAGCAGAGTTTGTCTAAATTAATAGGTACTACAAGCAACATCTGGAGTTGGTAAGGCTTCCCAGCCTCAAGTAATGCATTTTTCTTGCCATGCTGGGCAATGAATTAGAGCCCTGTGCATGCTGAGAAGTGGTCTCTCATTTAGCTACACTCAGCACTGCTGGCTGACCTTTCAAAGTAAAACCAAATAGTGTTTATGAAAATTAAACTGATAGATATGGGTAGGCTACATCTTCCTCTTTCTGTGACTTCCAGAATGCCCCTATAAAGAAGGGAATGTTTTAGAAGCTCTGTGTCTTCAGTCATTAATTGGAATGTTTGATGAAAAGGTCTCTAGTTTTCTGATCCTTCAAACACAGTATCTTATAATATGGTGTCTCCTGAGTTGTTTATCCATGAAACAAATTTCAACAGAAAAGGAACACCTAAAAGTGCATGTAGCAATTAAGGTGGAGTGTGAACTTGACTGGCTTTGAGATCCATGCTGGAAACTGGTAGAGCACACTTCTGGGTGTGTCATGGAGGCATAGCCTTGGGATCCTTCACCCCGTCCTCTCTGGCACTGTTTTCCTGCTTTGCTTGCTGGCCACCATGAACTAACAAGCTTTTTGCTCCACTATGTCTGCTGCCATAATGTTCCTCTTTGGAATCAACTAACCATGGACTGAATCTTCTTACACATGATCCAAATTAAACTTTCCCTCCTTTATGTTGGGAGTGTTAAATATTGTGTCCCAGCCACAGGCAAAGCTAAGAAAGTGTCCTCAATGTAAACTGTGTTTTTGAGATTTGTGAAGAGATAAATTCTTATCCTGAGCTTTTTCCAAATGGAATTCACCCAACATGTGCTTCTGACATCCTGACTCTACATTGTTTTTTTTTTTTTTTTTTTGCAGTACTGGGGATTGAACTCAGGACCTTGTGCTTGCCAGGCAGGCTCTTATGTCACTGAGCTGTATCCCCAGCCCCTACCTTCTGTATCAAGTGAATTCAATGACTGATGTTCAGAGTTGGGCATCTGCTACCCCAACCCAAAATTCTTTTCCTCTTAAGGGTGACTTGAAACTTTGTTTAAAAATACATAAAACAATTTCAGTTTTCTAGTATCCTTGACTAATCTCAGTATTTTTTAAAAAAATGTACACTTTATTCAAGTTGTTCATTCCTTTGGCATGATTTGTTCATAATGTAACCTTGTATCATTGTGGTAGTGTCACCTCTGATTTCTGATATTGGGAATTTTTGCCTGTTACAGTTTTCCCCCTGGTGTGTCTAGGTGCATTTTATCAACATTTCTCAAGGAGAATTTTGTTTTCACTTATTTTTCTGTATTATGTATTGTGATTTTTTTCTATTATGTGTTCTCTATTATGTGTTGTAATTTTTGTTCTGACCTTTATTTCCTCTTCTGCTTATTTTCAGTTTCACATGGTTATTTTAGTGTCTTATTATGGACAATGGTGTCATTTATGCAGTTCTTTCCTAATACAGGGATTGTTTGGTATAAAATTCCATCCAACTATTTTACTGACATCCTACAATGCTGATATGCATTTAAACTTATACTCAGTTCAAAATGACTTCTGATTTTCCTTTAGGTATCATCTTTGACCAAGGATATATAGAAATGGATTGATTTTCATCTACTTGGGGGTCTACAGTATCTTCTTGATGATTTTTAACTTAATTCCATTGTGATCAGAGACCTTTCTATGCATCACTGAATTCTTTTCGATGGTCTCAAAAACGAAGGTATATTAAAGCTAATGATGTAAAATGTATCAAAGGAGAGAAAAAAATTCACGATTATGAAAATAAAATATATGGATGGACCCAGCAATCAGACATTGCAGGGCCTGGGAAGCCAACATATTTTCTCTGTAACAGAGGGGAAGGAATGGTCTGTGTGCATTGGGGGGGGGTGCAAGTGTGTGGGGTGGCTTTTCTCCAGAGAATTTATCTTCTCTTCTCACTGAAGGGTGAGAGTTGAGGTCATCAGCCAGAGGGATTGGTTTGTGTGTGTGTGGGGGTGTCTGATGAAACATACTCATATAGCAGAGTAGGAAATTGAAGCTGTTAAGGAATTACATAGCACTGGCTAGTGGAATTGGTGGTTCATGACAAATTCTGACTGTAAATCTTAAAAGAGCCCAGTTAGCGCCCTGGAATACTTTCCTGTTCAGATGTCTAACTGCCTGTGCAGGCCAGATATGGTGGCTAGAAGGGAACTATTATAGCACGGCGTGACCATTCTATTTTTCAGCTGTTTCTAAACTGCAGAATACTGGTAGTTATACATGCCCTCCTCTATAGTATAGATTTAATTAACTTTCTTTATATTAGAGGGGTTTTTATCTTGAGTTCAGGTCAACATTTCTTTATTGTGTACACACCTGTTATGGCTTATAGCTAGATGTTCCCCCAAAGCCTCATGTGTTCATAGATGGAGATTTTCAGAGGTGGCTTGGTCATGGGTGTGTGAATGTGGGTGGCTTAAGTGCAAGTGAATATGGATTAGGGATGTGGTAACCGGATTAGCATCCTGACTGCTTGGCATTGTTCTGGGTGTGGGCAATGGAAAGCCTTGGCCTGGGGTGTGTGGCATCAATCAATAGGCTTTATAGCCTAGATGGAACATAAGGGGAGATGAAGAAAGGCAGGCTCGCCGCTCACTACTTGCTGCTTCCTGCTTCCTGCTTGTCCTGCCATGGACTGTTTCTTGTTTGCCATGCTGTCCTGGCTTGGAGCAATATAGGTGGAATATATTCTCTGCCTCACACCCCTCCCTAGGTCTTTGAACTTAGAATGCTTTCTTTCAAGCACTTAACAGAAGCTACGTGTTATTAAGGCATTAAGGAAACATATCTTTGCAATTTAGCTCTACATTCCCAAATTAGCACTTGGATTACTGTAGTCTTCTTGATCTAGACATTTTGGTCTTCTGTTGGTGTCTGTTTACAAGTACAAGTAACTTGGAGAAAATGAACAGCTCTACTTAAGTGTGAACACTATAACTAAACCTCATTTAAAAAATAAGAGCTCCACCCGTTTTTTGGGTGATCACTTTTCATGTCTCTTAGCCTGGAAATGGCTGGTAGAGAGTGAGAAGCGCCAATGCAGTAGATGCTTTGCCCTGCATTTGCGATCCTGGGGGAGGAGGGGACAGAGGGCACATTGCCTGATTCCTTCCCGGAGCTCAGCAAGTTGACAGGCAGTGTACATGTGCCGCGCTTGACCACCAGGGGGCGTGTTAGCCTGACAGCAGTGTGATGCTCTCACATAATGTGTACTCACGTGGCAGGCACTGTTTTCAGCACCTTATGGCAAGACATATCATCCCAGGCTATGAAAGAAACTGACATAGCCAGAGGCAGTCATCTTGCCTAAGGTCACACACTAAGTAGGGAGAGTGAGGAATTCCCTATGATTTCTACTTCTTTTTGTCTTCTTGAGACAGGGTCTCACTATGCAGTTCAGGCTGGCCTTAAATTCACTTTGTAGCCCAGGCTGGCCTCAAACTCAACAGTGATCCTCCTGCCTCAGCCTCTCGAGTGCTGGGATTACAGGTGTGAACCTCCATGCCCAGCCTTACGATTTTTATTTTTATTTCAATGCTGAAATTTGAATTCAGGGTATCAAGCATGCTAAACAAGCGTTCTGCTGCTGATCTATACCCTTGCTTATTTTTTGCAATTTTTCCAAAAACAGAAAAGGTAGAAAAAGCCTCAACTGGCCAGCTACTCCATATACGCACCATACGACATACAAATGTTGCCCTTGGCTGTCTTCCACAACGACTTAGGCTTTTAAAGGAACCAGGCAGCTGCCTTAGTCTTCATGGTGTTGTCTGTGTTTCCCAAGGGGTTGGCAACCTGGAGCCCAGGTGTCACGTTCAGCTCTGCTCCTGGGTGGTCATGTGTCTAGTTTCCTGTCACAGCACAGCAGCTGTGAGTTGCTGCTACAAACCACGCAGCACAGGAGCCAAAGGTAATACTGTCTGTATCTTTCTGAGCTTGCCGAGCCCTGAGCTACACTGTGCCTTCTCTTGACTCCACTTCAGTGCCGATCATACCTCCGAGATGGAGCTGGCTCAGCAGGAAAACAATCTGCAGAAATGGGCATTCATAAAGAACTATTTAATCTATTGATTTGAATTCGTTATTTCCAGAAAATTTCCCTTTTCTTTCCCTGTATCATAGAGGATATCAAAAGGGTTTCATACAATTAGTATTCACTCAGTGAGTGTCTTACTCCTTTTGATTAGTAGCAGATTAGTACTTAGCTGGTGATTGGGACTTTTCTTGGATAGGGATATATTCTGGACAGTGTAAATGTGCTTTGGGTCACATCAGGCCATGGTACAAAACGGGACCATGGGGTGGAGGTGTGAGCTGAGCTCACCATTGTTCGAGTTTTTTCTCTGAGACAAACTGTCCATGAGGCCCTCCAGAGTCCGGGGGTAACAGAGCCAAGTACACAGGGGTCTCAGCTCCTTCTTCGGGGCTTTTGGGGGCTGAGGGTCCCACCATGTCAGTTCTCACCCATCCTGGGCAACAGGCATTGAGCAGGATCTTGTCCCCTCTCCTCTCCTCGTTCAGTTTCTGGGCGTGGATTCTGGACAGAACCGTGACGCCGATCTTGGACACTTCATACGTAGAGTTGGGCCAGCCTTCCTTCTCCTGTACCCCATTGCTTATATCTTCCACGAACTTATTCATGAGCCCCGCCAGCTCCTCCTCTGTGATGGTCTCACTCCGAAACTTCTGCTGCAGCTCTGGGCTGCACTTCTTAAGGGCTCCGAGACTCAGTGAGCTTGACACGTTCACCACTCTGCCTAAAACACACCATACGTCCTTAAGTGGAGAGGTGTACACAAGACTGGTGAATAACAAATCTATGGGGATTTCTAGAGCAGAACATTTCCACTTCAAAGACATTAGTAGGAAGGCTTTTAGGAGGAATACACATGGACGGTGTGGTGGTTGCCTGAGGAATTGAATTCCACTCCAGCCTTCAAGTTCTGGGCAGATGACATTGAAAACAGCTGCCCTTTGAGATGCTCGTGAGCAGTCTGAGAAGTGCTGGGAGGACAGGATGGGGAACAGGAGCTGAGAGTATGCTGCCGTGTAAGTTTTGAAACCTAAACCACAACATTAATTCTTTTGAAAAGTGGCCGGTTGCCTTTATTGGTGTGTTCCATGAGCTGTGGTTCACCTGCTGTCTATGTGTGTGTGGAAAGCATTAGAAAGTTTAAAATGAAAGAAACACAGTATAGAGTGAAGAAGACAGAATATGCTGATGCGAGGTAAAATGAGCCTGGAGCTAGGCAGGGTCAGACTACGGAGCTCACTCTGCACCATGCTAAGGGCTTGCAGTTTGTCCTGAAGGATTGTGGGTTGGGGTATCCAGGCAGACAGTACATACAGAAGAAGAAACACTGCAAGGAGGAGGGTCTCTTAGGATGTTTGCGATGTGCAGTTTGACAGCTGATTGCCTGTTGTAGGGTTGGAATGAGCCAGACCCTTAAGTCACTCAGTGGGTACAATCTCAAGGCTGGGTAAGTGATTATGAATGTGCACAGCAAAGTGACCACCAGCTTGCTGGTGCATGGCTGAGACGATTTAGGGAGAAGGATGAGCATCGGCAGATATGTTTGTTTCAGACTGAGGGGCAACAGGAGATGATGGGAAGGCATGGACAGGATATGTGTGGGGACTCTGGGAGTGTTCAAGCTACTGAGTGTTTGGGTCACTTTAGGGCAAGAGGTTCTAGTGAACTGGTGTCAGCAGAGGCTCTAGCAGCCTGAATCAGATCATGGGGCGTGGATGAGGGACAGGCTGGAATCTCCACAGCCTCTAACACATGAGTGGGGGCAGAATTAAGAGCTGAATTGAGGAGACTTTAACCAAGACTTGAAGGATCAGGAAGAGGCAGGTATGTAAAGAGCAGGGCGACAGAGAGCACCACTGGCCAGAGAAGCGAGGACAAAACAGCAGAACTGCACCTGCAGGGTGGACACACAGCAAGGAGGTTGGTACAGTGGCAGCTGCAGAGGGACAGGAAGCAGGGCCTGGAGATGGGGTCCCAGGGGCCAAGGACACACCACTACCAGACTCACCTTGGGGTCTTATTAGAGGGAGCAGCTCCCTGCTGACATCCCGGGTACCAAAAAAGTTTGTTTTCATGGTTTTTTCTGCTTGAATATGAAAGGGTGTTGGATCTGCCTCTTTTAGGAGAGAAACACAACAGATTTAATTGTAGCCTTTGGGTAGATTTCATTTAAAAAAACAACAGTATGTGTGAAGTCCGCTCACTTCTAAGGGAACTTTGAGTTTAGTGTTGTGCAACGCCAGTCTCCTAGTTTAATAATGTTCTGTTGTTTTTGTAATATGACAATGTGAGAGGCTGGGTGAAGCTTGCCTAGCAGTGTCTTGTGGTGTCTTCTGTTTATTTCAAAATAAGTTAAAAATTGACCCAGCTGACCTAAACCTTAGTCACACATAAACTATGTTCGAGTCCGGGTCAGGCACACACAAAGCCTGGAGCCACTTCAAGCCCTCGCAGACTCGGCTCTTGCTGCAGCCCCTGCCTCTTATGCTTCCTAGGGAACCTGTTCCACACCCCACCGCCAGAGGGCCCCCACCCCAGCGCTGCCTCCGCAGGCACAGCGCCAACTCCTTACTCTTGAAGGCGATGCCCGCGTTGTTGATCAGCACATCGAGGCCCCCGTATTCCCTGTTCAGGAAGTCGCGCAGCGCGCGGATGCTCTGCAGGTTGTCGATGTCCAGCTGGTGGAAGCGCGGGCTCAGCCCCTCGGCCTGCAGCTGCTGCACCGCCGCCCGGCCCCGCGCCTCGTCCCGCGCCGTGAGCACAACGTCCCCCGGGAACCGCCTGCAGAGCTCACGGGTGACGGCGAAGCCGATGCCCTTGTTGGCCCCGGTGACCAGCGCCACGCGGGTGCAGGACATGGCTGCGTAGCAGCTAGAGAAAGCAGCGTGGATAGTGGACCGAGGCAGCCAGAGCCGCACTGAACAACCAAGGGTCACCCGATCCCAAGAGCTCTATTCCAGGGAAGCGCGGAGGACGCAGGGCGCAGGCGCAGGCGCACCCCCCCGGTAGGCGTGGCTCCCGCGGACCTCCTGGAACTTCCACAGTAAACCCTGAGCTCAAGGACTCCACTCTCCAAAAAAAAAAAAAAAGGACTCCACCCTCCGCTGCAGGCTTTAGTGTTCCTAGCAGTGGCAGTGCGTCCTTATTGGTGTGTGCTTAGTGGATAATGGTGCACCTGCGTGCCCATTGCTTGGGTAAGTACTGGAGCAGGTCGCAGGTAAGAGATGTGATAGTGTGTCATGTGCATGTTGTTAGGAAATTAAAACGAGCCTGGAGTTAGTGGGGCCAGAGTAAGGAGAGCCCCATGAGCCTCGCCAAGGGCTCGGGCTTTCTCCTGACAGGTTCTGGAGGAGAAGTACACAGGGCAACAGTGTGCAGAGATCTGCGAGAGGAGAACGATCAAGAAAAAATGTTGGAGAATGAAATTTCTGTTGATTTACTGCCTAAGTAAATAAAGTAAAGCTACTGGCTTACCCTTGCCAGGTTTTCCAAGAATGCCGGGGAGCATTACTAAGTCACCCCAGAATTACCGCACCTGAACACCCTGCAAGATCTTCAAGGACTCGCACTCAGAAGGATTAAGAAGTTGTTTCCGGGGTGGAAATGAGTTTTCTTCTCTGCTTACTACTTACAGCAGTGCAGTAGGGGGATAGAGGATCAACTTTCAGTTGTGTACTGCCTCCTAGACGCTAGTCGCAAGTGGCCATCAAACTGTAAATCTAAATTAAAATGAATGCAATTCCAAAATGCAGTCTTCGGGGAAGTGCTCAGGGTTCGCTTGAGTCTTGTCAGTGGCCGCTGTGTAGATGAAAAATATTTCCCCATCGTTGGAAGTGATTCTGTTGCACAACCCTGTTTTACACAGATTCCAATTACGTTGCCAATTCGAAATAAGTTTTCAGTCAGGTTCATAAATAAAAGTTACCAGTGAGGAAAAGACCACTGCTGCTTTTCCACAGGAATGTTCATGGAGGTACTACAGACTTACATGCAGCTGTGAGAAACAATTCGGAGTCCTTACATCTCACATTTTCTATCAGTTTGCAAAATACAGTACAAAGTCACAATTACACATTGACTACAAAATAATCCACCAATGGGCTTCTCCTATGTCCTTATTTGCATGGATGCAGCTCTTACCACTGAGCTATAGCCCCAGGTCTGGGTGTTTGTTCTGGTGTGTTTATTTATTATTTATTTTTGAGACAGGGGCTCACTATGCAGTTCAGGCTGGCCTTGAGCTCACTTTGTAGCCCTGGCTGGTCTCGAACTTGTAACAATCCTCCTGCCTCAGTCTCCTGAGTGCTGGGACTACAGGTGTGCGCCACCATGCCTGGCTGTCCTGGTGTGTTTGTTAGGGACGCCCCCCAAAACAGCAGTTGGTTTGGGTTCTGAACAATTTGAGTAAGGAAACCAAGGGGGTAAAGATGGAGCTTCCAGATCTTCCCTTAAAACTGCCAGGTCAAGTTGGCAGGTGTGAGTTAATAGCCATAGTCAAAAGTTCTGAGACTGTCTTGGCTACTATTAAGAGAATTAATTTTCTCTCAGCCTATTAATTTGTGGAATAAATTCCCTTCTTTACCAGCTACTGGTTTAACACAGGT
Source organism: Dinomys branickii (assembly GCA_004027595.1). Classification (NCBI taxonomy): domain Eukaryota; kingdom Metazoa; phylum Chordata; class Mammalia; order Rodentia; family Dinomyidae; genus Dinomys; species Dinomys branickii. The sequence goes on along the minus strand of PVLD010015963.1, from coordinate 2,342 downwards.
ACTTTGTATTAAGGCACACAGTTCCAAGCTGTCTATTGAAAGAAACTGGAAAGCCTGTTAAGTTACAAATGACGAAGCTCTTGTGATTATTTACCCTCACAGAACTGTGCTCGACACTGTCTTTTGATTTTACATTGCACACTTGTTTGGCAGGGTCAGCATGTCTTGTTAGAGAATAGGGTGGCTCCAACCTGGCTCTGCTCCCTATGGTCCTGCGTGGAATGGTATGTCACCTCTCTTGAGAACATCGAGTAACAAACTCTTCAAATTGTCTTTATATGTCTTTTTATACTATCTGATCAAAAGAAATCCTGTGTACATTTAAATCCATATGGATTCAAATATATGGATAAATTTTTAAATATAGGGATGGATAAATATATGGATGGATAAATATATGGATTATTTAAAACTTTTAAAAACTTTTTAAAAAGTTATGCTATGTAAAAGAAGCCAGTCACAAGTAGCACGTATTTTTATGATTTCATTTACTTAAATTGTTCATTCCATGAAGCTGTTTATCATATGTGCTGCCTACCCTTTTGTCATTTTTAGTATTGTCACCTCTGTTGATATAATGTTCCTAATATCAATGGAGGTGACATTACTAAAAATTATGTATATGTATATATATATATATATATATATATATATGGAGAGAGGAGGGGGCAGAAGGAGAGAGACAGAGAGAGAGGAAGAGCATCAAAAAATGTATACATAATTCAGGAAGAGAAAAATAAATATGTGGAAACTAGTGGCCACCACTTTCAGCACCACTTGTCATTTCAGAGGTCACAGGTAATTTGTGTTAGCCTCATGATGTCTCAATAAATTCAGTATTAAAATATATAAAAAAGATTTTCTTTTCTGGAAAAATATGTGTATATTCCTTAAGAAAAATGTAGCCAGGCAAATCCAACTCTTTGGTGATTGTCAAGGTTTTTGCTGATTTTGAACTTAATTCCATTGAGAACGCAGAACTTGCTGGGTATGACTTGAATCCTTTTGGAGGGGCTTGAAAAGCTGAGAGATGCTAAGGCCTATTTTACTTAAAATGTGAAGGAGAGAAAGGGAATATGTGATTAGAAGAACAAAATACATGGATGGACCCAGCCTCAACAGTGGCCAGGCCTGGCAAGAAAGCAGGTCTTCTCCTGTAATGAGGGAAGGCACCATGAGTGGGTCTGGTCACAGGGATGCGGGGTGGCATTCGATCAGCCACACGGATTAGTTTGGGGGGTCTGAGGGAAGAATAGCATCTTGCAGAGTGGGAAAATGAATGTATTAGGGAATCAGGCAGCATTGGCTTGCAGTGTAGGTGGCATACTTGAGAGTGTGATTGTAAATCTGAAAACCCGGGCAGCCCCCAGGTACTCTTCCCTGCCCTATTCCTCCCTGCCCAGTGGGCTCATCTGCTCATGCAGGCAGGGCATGGTGAGCCCTTCTGCATGTGGATGTTGTCTAGCCTCATACAAGGTTAAAGAGTCTCTGCAAGGGAAGAGTTATCGCATTCATTCTTGGCTCAGCTCATTCTGAGATATTTTTTACTCCTTAATAAATTATGATTAAACAGTAAGCATCTAAGTGTTGTTCTGCCCAGTAGTGATTTAATGAACTTTCCTTACATTGGGAAAACACTAATCTTGTCTCTGTTTATAGTTCAGTTCAATTTTTCATCACTCCTGAGTATAGGCCCTTTAACTTTTCTGTTCAACTGCCTGTGTCTACCTGGGTACTTCATGTCATAAGAATCAGTGTATTGTTATCTAGGTGACAGTATAATTTTCTCCCTTTTGGAAGTTGTGTTTTAGTAGGAAGTACCCATCCTCTGGCTAAAAAATAAATCCTTAGTGATACAGGTGCGATATATTTTTGTTCTAAACATGTGTACCCTCAACTCAGAAATAACCAGGTACTTGAATTTGAAATGGTGTTTTATGTTCTTAAAGAAGGTAGATGTCATTAAGATAGTACAAAAAAATGTCTTTACACATGAACTGGGCATCTCCAAACTAGCAGTTGAAATACTATAGTCTTGACCAACGCATTTTTTATTTTTATTTTTTATTTTTTTTTAATTTTAGAAACATAAAAGTACAAAAACATATTGACAAACAGACACCAATTATCATAAAAAATAGTGCAATCACAACTAATCTATAGACAAGGTGATATGGTCTCAACAGTGGTTATTGCTTTATCCATTGATATCTTCGAATTGTAAGTGTATGAACCCATATACAGACATGCAAATTTAGTCAGACAGTTAATCCTCTCAACAACAGAAAAAACACAAAAACCAAAAATCCAAAGACAAGAAACAAAACAGGCAAACAACAACA
>PVLD010015962.1:0-46682 GCA_004027595.1 Dinomys branickii | reverse complement strand
TTCCCTGCAGGTATAGGGATGGATCTCCTCCCCCACTCGGTGATCTGGTCGCGAGCGCCGATATCTCACCAGTTATTGGAGTCCCTGCAGGCATGAAGGTTCCAAGGTGCCAGTCTATCCTTTGGGGCTTTCTGCGCGGCCCGCCCGATGCGCACGAAACGTGAGACCGCTGGGCGTTGCCGCCGCCAGAGAGCCGATCCCTGTCGGGAGTCGCCGGAGAGCTGCGCCGGCTCGGGGAGCGGGAGTGATCGCGCTGTCCGTGTTCTCAGGGCGTTAGGACCCAAGCAAATCTTCCTCCTCGCTCTCGGCGTTTGGGGCCCTGCGCGCGGCCCGCCCGACACGCGCGAAACGTGGGATTGCCGGGCGTCTCCGCCGCTAACAAGCCGATCTCTGTCGGGAGTCGCCGGAGAGCTGGGCCGGCTCGGGAGGCGGGAGGGATCGAGCTGTCTGTATTCTCGGGGCGCTAGATTAAGATTATTTTCACAAGTAGATACTGCTAGTATAGGCATTTCACACATTTTTTTTATTAGTAGGAGTACTGTGGATTAAAATCAGGGAAGTTCTAACACATAGTTCATCTCTTGACCTTTTTATTTTATTTATTTTATATTTTGAGACAGTTCCTTTAGGCTGCCCAGGCTGGCCATGTACTTTCAGTCATCCAGCCTCAGTGTACTCGGCTAGGATGACAGCTATGTAACACTATACCCCAAATGGCCATTCAAGCACACCTTTCTAGAAACATGCAAAATATTGTTTAATCAAATATCTCAATGAGCAACTTGGTACATAAAATTAACAATCACATGGCTCTGTGATTCTAACAAAAAAAATGAGTGAATAAATAAAAAATAACTACAGACAGATCCTGAATACACAGAAAGTGGCAGAGGGAAGGCTCAGAGGAAGCACATCAGTCTGAATGGCCACAGTAAAAATCCCTGAGGAGGCGTCTGCTGAGCTGTCACTTGAACTATAAGGTGGCCGGGTAAGGTCATCTGCACCTGTACCCTGGCTACATCAAAGGCTGAGGCAAAAGGATGGCAAATTCCCAGGAAAACTGGGCAACCCAAAAACACCCTCTCAAAATTTCAAAGATTTAGATGAATAAAACTATGGATGTAGCTTGGTGGCAGGTCACTTGCTTAGCATGTGGCAAGTTCTAGATTCACTCTCCAGTAGCACAAACACTTTAAAAATTAAAAAAAAAATGAAATACAGTACACTGCTGTAATCTCAGCACTCAGGAGGCTGAGGTGGGAGGATTACCATGTGTCTGAGGTGAGCTGGGGCTACACAGTGAGTTCAAGGCCAGTCTGAACTATATATTAAGATCCTGCCTTTAAAAAAAATGCAAAATGAAAAGACTGGGACTTTCCTCAGTACAGCATGATTTTGAGAGGAAATTTAGATTGTGTGAGGACCAATGTCAAACTTCAACACTGTTTAGGAAAAAATCACCTTCAGTGGGTAGGTGAGTGATGACCTGATCTGTAAGCATACTGTGTAAAAGATCATGTGATATGATTTCATTTGGAATACATTTCTGTCCTTCCCTGAGTGCTTGTTCACTTGATATGAATGAAACTGTTCGTGTATGGCCTTGAGACCTAATGATGTTTGTAGTGCCTTGAATTCCTTCATTTCTACAGGAGCTCTGCACACAGTGGAAGTAATTAGGAATTATAGACGAAGTAGTTTGGGAAATGGTAGTAGCTCGGCTTTAAGGAAGATGCCAGGAGCCCAGGTGGTGGTGCTTGCCTGTAATCCCAGGACTCAGGGAGACAGAGTCAGGAGCACCCATATCCAGGAGAGCCTGAGCAATGTTAGGGATACACTGTCTCAAAATAGACCAAATAAAAGGGGCTGGGGAGGCAGCTCAGGGCGAAGGCCCTGGACTCAGTCCCAAGTACCACATAAAACAAGCAGCTGGCAGCCTCTGGCCTCTTCCAGTTTAACTTCCCTAACCTCTGGCATTGTGCTAAGGTTGGACTTTGTGAACATTAGCAGAGAATGTGACTTCCAAGGTGAGTTCAAAAGACAGTGTATCTTCCGTTTGTTCCTTCCACCTGCCTAACCTCTGCCGGCCTCCATAGGCAGCAGTAGGAGCGTGTGTAATGCAGAAGTGCGCCTGCAGCTCTCCACCCCAGAAGGACTGGATATGACTCGGAACCCTGAACAAACTCAAGAAAGACTGAGCCAGAACCACCAAGTCACAGAACTAATTCTGCATCTCAGCCAAAAGGAGTACGAATTAGCCATAAAGAAGGATAAACTCGAGACTTTTACAGGTAAATGGATGCAACTTGAGACCCTACTCACAAGTGAAATAAATCAGACCCATATGTGTAATCATCACATTGTCTCACTAGTGTGAGAAACTGAAAGAGGAAATAAGATCCAAAAGGGACAACAGGTATTGTGAATTGAGAAGAAACTGTTCAAAAGAAAAGAGAAACTGATAGGAGAAAGGAAGGGAAAAGGGGGAAAAATAAACACACACACACACACACGGTAATTATACAACTAGCTTCTCTTCATTGAAAAGAAAGATCTGTGCTCATATTGTCTGGATATCATTTCATGCCTATATCTGGTACTCTGAGGAACTGCTATGAAGATAACAATGTGCAAGGTAATAATTATTGTTACTCTCCTGATTTGAAACTGTTTTATTTCTATTTTTCTTCTACTCTTTAAAATAAAATAATATCAACAAGAATGAAGAATGAGGTAGGGGAATTGAAGGAAGGCAGTGGGGGGGGTTAAAAAGAGAGAAACAAGTGGTGGTATATACAGGTAACCACTAACCAAGGTAACTGCAAACTCCATGAACTGCAAGCAACTACTAATAAAATAAAATATTAAACTTTTTCAAAAAGAAACAAAAATGTCTGTTGGGGGAGCAGCAATAATACACATGTTAAAGTACATCTCAGCCATCTTGTGGGGGTGAGGAGTGGCCTGGCCAATGGGGAGTGAGAAACCTGCTCATTTGCATGGCTGCCAAGCAGCACTTGTGATGTCACCAGCATACTGGTCACTTACTGGCAGGACCTTGGCAACACTGACAGTCTCAGATGCCAAGGGACTGTTCAGGTGAGCGCATCTCTTTCTGCTTTCTCCTTTATACCCATCCACTAAGGTGAATATATCAAACCAAACCTGGCCATTGACATTTCTTAGTCAACTGACGTACTTTTAATGGCAATGTACAGCACCTACTGCGAACAGGAGTAGGCGGCTCCCATTTCAAGCTCTGGACTTGGCCTTTGGGTTTTGAAGCCTCAACATCCATACAGTGTGAAAAATATATTACACGGTGTTTTGTGCTACTTCAAACCTTTTTGAATTTCTGGTTGTGGGGAGTACTGAGGATTAATCCTAGAGGGATTCTTTTGCGGAGCTATTATCCAGCCCTTCTTGTGTTTCACACAGAGGCAGGGTCTCACCAGGTTTTGCCCATGCTGGCCAAGAACTTGCCACCCTCCTGCCTCTGCCTCTGGAGTAGCTCAGAGAACTTGTGTGGGACCATCCCCAGCTTGAGCTATTTTTATATAGGGAGACAAATCTATCAGGTACAAGATTTGGGTGAAGCCTTGATGAGTTTTAGTAAAAATGAAAAACCTCCTAAGGAGGAAGAGGTAGGGGCAGGAAGATCAGGAGTTCAAGCCCAGGAGTTTAAGCCCAGTCTGGGCTTCACAGTGAGTCCAGTGGCATCCTGGACTAAAGAGTCACCTGCTTCTGCCTCATGAGTGCTGGGCTTACAGCCTGTCTTGTTTAAAATTACTTTCAAAGCTCTGCTTCAGTATTCTGCAAAAATGTTTTATGTTCCTATCTTGTATATTTTGTATTTAAGAATAAAATAGAAATTTAAGCCTGATTTAGTAACCAACATTTTATATACAAGGTTACAAAGTACTTAAACTGAAATATCCAGATCCATATTTGAAAAAGTCTGGACTCTGACTTAGTACCTCTCAATTTCCAGACACCAGGAACAATGTAATGTAGCCCTAGATCATGCCCAGGTACCACATGTTTTCTTTTGTAAAATTCTCTGGATCTAAACTATGGACCAGTGTCCTGTTGAATTTTGGGGGATTTGTTTTTTGAGACAGGGCCTCACTTTGTAGTGCACGCTGAACTTGAACTCACTATGTAGTTTATGCTGGCCTCCAACGTGGCGTTCTTTTTCCCTGAGCTCCCAGCACCTTCCTGGTCAGGTCCAATTCAAATACACAATTTGGGAGGCGGAATCCTCATCTTTCCCTTTTTTCCTGACCCCATGAGGTAGGAGGGAGCACTGTTAAAGGCCAGGTGTTGTGAAATATCTATGTTCTTCATCAGCCATCAATGCAATCCTTTTCATCCTGCAAGTGGGTCCGTGGGGAAGTCAATAGGGCGTTTGATCCCACTCATCCCGGCCTTCATTGGCCAAAGAAAACCTCAGGCAGTGGGACCTCTGTGCCAGGGAACATGAAGCAAAGCAAGAGGCCATGTAGGAAACGCTGGTGGGCTTCATGCGCCCCATGAGCCAGGCTCTGTGTGGGCCATGAGGGAGGAGAGGGATGGATGCAGAAAGAAACCCAGGTCACCGTCCCCATGTGGCAGGGAGATAGGTGTGTGTCCCCAGGGCAAACTGCAGGAAGGGGGCAGCAACTGCACTGCCTGGGGGCACAGGAGTCTCCCCAGGTCTCTGCTCCTGTCTTCAGCTTCGAGTGGGAGGTTCCTCCATGAGGGCTCTATGCAGCCCTGGCCCCTCAAGCAGGTGTGGTCTCGGGGAGCACTGGGCAGGGGTCCCCTCTGTCCTTCCCAGGGAGCTGACCCAACTCCTCCTGGCCTGTGCCCCTGACCAGCAACCTGCTTTCCTACCCAGGTACCTGGCCAACGACATGGAGGAGGAAGCCAGGCCCCTACACAGGACCTTCTCTCCTTCCTCTAGAGGGAGAACATGGCACAGCATGCCCAGTTCCCCTAAGGGCACTTCCACTTCGTCCTCTGCATGTGCTGGGACACTGGGGTGAAGAGGTGGGTGGGTCATCAACAGTGGGGGGGTCCAGAGTGAGATGGGGTGGGGGTGACTGGGGACTAGAAGGATTTGGAGGCTGGATGGGGCTGGTTTCCTGGAGGTCCTCATCCTCTCAGAGGGCTGTTTCTCCTTCCAGATCCCCGCTCCTGATCCTGAAGTCTAGGTGTGGCCATGAGACCGCACCAGTGAGACCTGGGGGCCTTAGAACACTGGCCTGAGGACAAGTACCTCTGCATCCCTGGGTGCGCAGAGCAGGAGCTGCTGTCTACCTGGAAGTCAGGAAACCCAGCTGGGGACCTGGTTCATGATCCTCCCTCCCTGTTCACCCTCGCACACTGTGCACCAGTACAGTCACTGGCACAAGGTTGCCCCCAAACCTCCAGCTGGAGAAACACATGGCCACCACACACACACACACACACACACACACACACACACACACACACGTCCTGGGAGGGAAGTGGTGGGCACTGGCAGGCCACTTGGAGGAGCAGATTTGGTGGAAATCCTTTCACTGTCATCAGCTGGGTCCATGCGAGACACTGTGGAGGAAATGTTACTTCTGTCCCAAGTGAGCATCACTCTGCCATAAATTTGTGGTTCTACCATAAGTTGGCTTTTTTTGTTGTGTTTTTCTGATTTAAACCCTTTCAACCTTTAGGGGCAGCAAAAGTAGACATTTAACAAAGATAATTTTTATCTATTTATTGTTCAATAAACAATAATTGCACCTCAGATAAATCCCACTGGCTACGTACGATACTGCTACTGCGCAAAGCTAACAAAGTGAGTACTGAACAGTAAGATACTGTAGTAGGTGAAGCCGGCCGCATACCCAGAAACGGAAGAGAGGCGTCCTAAGTGCTCCTCCATCTGAGGCAGCCTGCAGACACGCGCTTATGGCCTGAGGGCTGTGGCAGATCTTCCTTTCCTATTTCCCCTTCTAGGAAACAGTCTCCTCTTGAGCAATTACACATATTCCCCTCAAATAAACTGCCACAGATACTTGGCAGAATGAAGGATAACCTAAGTCTAAGAAGCACAACTGGCTATGATGGTTCAGAATTTGGGTTAAGAATGAAAGGTCAGAGAGGAGGCTGTATTAACAAGCTGGTAGAAATTCCAGTTGGAATTCACTCAGGATGTCCATCTTCTGTCTAGAAAATACAGCCCCATGAAGTATGAGGTCGTCTCTCTCCTCCAGCCACATCTCTTGGCCCAGGGAAGATGAGCATTTTCAGGCCAAAGACCAGGCTTCCAGTAGTGAGAGCCATGGGAGGGAACAGAGGAGTTTCCTGTAGAGACCATGGGGAAGAATGCAGCCTTCCAGAAGGAGCCAGTGGACTCCACCAGCAGAGTCCCGGGAGCTCAGATCCGCAGAGGGACAAGAATCCATGTTAATTTTCAGCCCATTCATCCAGAGGCACCTTGTAAGCATACATTCTAATAGCAGATCTTGGTTGGGGGATCTTTTTATATATTTGCTTTTAAATTGTTTGATTTCTACAGTCTGAGACTATTTGAAAGTGACTTCTGGTTGTTCCAAGTAGGAGGGAATTATTTTTAAAATACAACATTAAAGCCACAGGATTTGCCGGACATGGTGGCACACGCTTGTAATTCCAGCACTTGGAAGGCTGAGGCAGGAGGATCATTTTGAGTCCAACTCCAGCCTAGGCTACAAAGTGAGCTCAAGGCCAGCCTGAACTGCGTAATGAGACCCTGTCTCAAAAAGACCAAAAAAAAAGAAAAAAAGCCACAGGATTGTCAAGATTGCTTTAGCACATATTGCAAATTTGATAATTTTACTTTGAACATACGAATCTAGAATTGTTACTATGCTTTTTTATGTAGCTTCAGTTACTATTGTTTTGAAAACACGCTGACATAGAGCAATTCCCGACGTTGCTCAATGGAAAGGGCAGCAGCACCTGAGGGGTACAAGGGTCGTGGTTGTGCCAGATGAAGCCATGAGAAGAGAAAATGATCCAGACGCCTTTGGACTTCTGAAGTGGTGCATTCATGTGTCACGAGAGGCCCCCGTGGACCACTCCAAGGTCCTGACCAGGCAGAGAGTAGCTGCTACCCAGGCTCTCACTCTGCTGCTCCTCTAGGAATCTCAAGGCTGCCTGAATACCCAGAAACAGAAGAGGGTCATTGAATGGGCCCTGCCGTCTGCCCATTCAATGTCCTTCTTCTTCCTCTTCCCATCTGCATGACCCTGGGCTCATCCAGGACCTTTTCGCAGGCAGCTGTGGTTCTGCTCCCTGTTTTCCACACTCAGGGACTCCCTTGCCAGGTCTCAACCTGACACTGGTTCTCTTCACAGGGGATCCGGTCTTCAAGAGAGTCCTGGGCTGGGACATGAATCTGAGGGCCTCTGACAAGGTGAGGTCCTTCTCCCCTGAGCTGGGCTCTCTTTGTGACACAGCCCAGGGAGGGCGGGTCCCAGCCCTCTAGTCCTCCTTCAGCCCCTGCTGGGAGCTCCCACCTCAGCCTCCACCCTGGGCTCCCTTAGAGCATAGCACCGTCTCCCTTCAGGGCCTGCCTGGGCCTGGAGGCTGGATACGTGCAGGACCCTGCTCTGCCTGGGTCCTCTGTGAACTGAGCCCAAGCCACGGTCTCTGTGCAGAGGGCTTCTCAGGCAGGGGTAGCAAAGCCGAGGGCAGCAGAGCTCCTGGCCCCTCCCCTCAGCTCCCGGGGAGCCCATGTGCTCTCACTTAGAAGATCCCCTTCTGATCCACGAGACGAGACCACACACCCGGTCTCAATTAGACCTGGGAAGAGCTGCCCTGGGCATCATGGCCTCCCGTGTCCTCACTGCTCTCATTTGCAAACACCTTCCAGCCCCTGACTTTCCCCAAATGACCAGGCCGCTGGACACTGGGGTCTCTTCTCTGACTGGGCCCTGCCGCCCCCTCCCAGCCCACGTCCCACACCCTCCCCCTCCAGCTGAGCCTGCTTTCTGACTGTGCTCTCCCCCTGCAGTACCTCCTGGCCATAGTCATTGCCTACTTCAGCCAGGCCGGCCTCTTCCCCTGGCAGTACCAGAGGGTCCACTTCTTCCTGGCACTGTGAGTACTGCACCTTCCCCCACAGCCTCAGTCAGCCCCCTGAGGGTCGGGAGGGGACTCCAACCTGCCTCTGGGTTTAAACCTGTGTCCTGCTGACTCTATAGGACAGGGGTGTCACACTACAGAGCACAGATACTTCTCTGAGGACACCTTGCAGTCTATGCTAATGTTGGTTAAAGGATGCCACCAGGGAAACAGCCCCAGACAGCAGAGGTGAGAAGAACCCACACGTGGGCCTCAGCCCTTCGGCATGAGGACAGCCATTTCTGACCCTTCCAGGGTCTCCTTCCTTAGTGATATTGAATGTCTTTTTGTCCCCTCCTCTGGGTTGCCAAGACCCATGCCCATGTGTGCCCTCCTTATATGCCCATGCTGAGCATAACATGCACCCTGCCAGTCTTTCTGACAAGTCTCTACAAGCCAGGCAGCCAGGGAGTGGCTCTGTGCTGCCTGATCAGCCTTCAAAGACCCGCCCACAGCTTGCTTGCCTTTGGCTACTGCATCGCCAAGTACTTCACCCTCACCTAGGCTGGAGGTGTGCCCTGGAACTCACCCGCTCTACAATCCCTCTACACCAAGCCAGCTCATCTTCTTGTATTTCCTTCCTTCTTTCCCTGCTCCTGCACAAACCCTTCTCTCTGTCTTCCTCTGTCCATGTCTTCATACGTTGAACCTGAGTAAAAATTACCTATCTTCAGTGTACATTTGTATTCTCAGCCTCTTAGGATGCTTTGCAGGGAGGATAATTTGACTCCAGGGGATCAAATCTAAGGTTCAAGATCAAGGCAACTCAATGAGAACCTGCTTCAAAAGAAAACAGAGCTGGGAATGGTGGTCCACTCCTGGAATCACTGTACTGTGACAGGAGGGTGGTAGGAGAATGCTATGTTCAACCCAGACCTGGACAACACAGCAGGATAGCAAGACCCTGTTTCCAAAACGAAACTTAAAAAGCAGTGGCAATGTAGATCAAGAACTCTGGGTTCAGTTCCCCATACTGCAAACAAAATAATAAAAGTCCAAAGCATGTGCCTCCTTCCCTGATCTCCTACCTTCTGCACTCCAGCAGCACTGTCCTTCAGTCCCTTACAGTGGGACATTCTGGACTCTAGTTCCTCGTCTCTCCTCCCTCTGCCTAAAGTCCCCTTCAGGGAGACAACTGCTAAGGGCTGGGTCTTGCATTCTGAAAACAGTCAGCTCACTCCTTTTCAGGCAGAAAGTGTTTTGTTACAGCTCGGAGTCCACAAGGGACTGACTCCCCATGGGCTTTGTCTACAGATAAAGCTGGCATTCATTTGTTCAACAAAAGCTTTTTTGGGGTTATAGCTCAGTGGTAGAGAGAGCATTTGACTGCAAAAGCTTTTTTTTTTTTTTTTTTAGACAGTCTTACTATGTACTTCTGGCCAACTTTGAATTCATTAGGCAGCATAAGCTGGTCTTGAAATCCAAACGAGCCTCCTGCCTCAGCCTCCCAAGTGCTGGGATTATAGGAATGTGCCACTACACCTTGTTAAATGTTGATTTTTGTCCCCAGTGAATATCTACCATGTGTTCCCACAAAAGGCAATCATCATCACCCAAAACACTAATGTTCTAATGTTACTTCAGTGATGAGGCAGTCAATTCATCCTTTTGTCTTTCCATTCTCTTCAGGAAAATAGTCATTTATGATTTTACCAAATTTGTAAAAGATCTTGCAGATGACATCAAGTTGGTCAGGTCCCACCTAGGAACACTGTCCAGTACAATCACCAAATCAATTCCATCTGTTCCCAAGGCCAGTCTTTGAGTGTACTGTCAAACAATTCTATATGAGTGAAAGAATAGTCAAATGAACCTTTTCTTTAAAAGCCAATGTGCACACTGATAATTAGCCTAATACTTGAACAAATTTCTAAGAAACAAAGCATGAATAACCCAACTGTTTTTATTGTGAATAATAGTCATCATCAAGACAGCAATGGTGGTGCACACCTGTAAGCCCAGCACTCAGGAGGCTGAGGCAGGAGGATTGTTCCAAGTTTGAAACCATCCTGGGCTACATAGTGAGTTCAAGGCCAGCCTGAACTGCATAGCAAGACTCTGTCTCAAAGAAAGAAAGAAAGAGAGAGAAAGACAGAAAGACAGAAAGACAGAAAGACAGAAAGAAAGAAAGAAAGAAAAGAAAAGAAAGAAAGGAAAGAAGATAGATCATGAAGTTTCACATACTAGTGCATGCCTATAATCTTAGCACTCTGGGGCACTAAGACAAGAGGACTAAAAATATAAGCCCAACAGGAGGTACTTAGCAAGACCCTGTTTCAAAATTACAGGGGGAAAAAATGGACATGGAACTGGGAATGGTAGCTCTGTAGAAGGCCTTGGGTTCACTCCCTAGTACTGCAAAGAAATTAAAATTAAAAAAAAAAAGACGAGGTGGTGGTTCACACCTGTAATCCCAGCATTTGGGAGGCTGAAGCAGGAGGATCTTTGGGAGTTTGAGCCCAATGTGGGCTACAAAGTGAGCTCAAAGTGATCCAGCCTGAACTGCATAGTGAGACCCTGTCTCAAAAAGACAAAAGAAAAATAAAGAAAGAAACTATGATCCTAGCTTGCTTCACAATTTAAATATGAAAAAACATCAGGAAGCCTAATTCTCCAGCCTCTCGCTCATGCTGTTGACAGTCAAGGCATGCCAACTGATCTCTGGCAATAAAGGAAGAGTTACAAAGAAAAAAACTTTAATAACACAAAATGCAAACAATGAGAAAATTGGAAGAATTATCCTCAAATTACATCTTCCAAGGCTTCTAGCTTTTGTGTTTGTTTTGTTTTATTTTGTTTTTGAGACAGGGTCTCACTATACAGTTCAGACTGGCCTTGAGCTCAGTTTGTAGCTTGGGCTGGTTTTGAACCTGCAACTTGATCCTCCCGTCTCAGCCTCCAGAGGGCTGGGATTACAGGAACATGCCACCATGCCTGGCTCAAGACTCCCAGTGTTCAAGGTTTCTAGCAACATTGGGGAGAATCCTATCAGTGTCAAAAGCACAGGACTCTAATGTGGACTTTTCACATATTTTAGAAATAAGCAAATATTTAAGTCCTCCGTACATTATTGTACTTTTTTATTTTAAAGATAAAAGAATACAAACATGAATTGTAAAGGATGGCGACTTTTAGCACATCATTTTAAGATAGACAAGCCTCAAAATGTGTCTTGAGAAGCATCCTGGACAGGTCATAAAGAGTTAACTTTGCAGTCCTGACTTTGCCCTGGAATTCTCCTTGCCTGAGTTGTTAAAGCATATATCATTGTGGCCAGAGTCTGACTTGGTCGCGTGGTGCAAGGAAAACAACTGTGACCGGGCCTAAACACTCCAATCTATTACCATGGAAACCAAAAATGTATATAAGGTGAGAACAAAGGCAGTTAAGGGTCACATTCTCTGATTGGGAATGAGGGGCAATGACTGGTCCAATTAATTCTAAATTAAAGTTAATTAAAACTCCATTTGTTCTGAATGAGTTCTCTGATCTCCTGTGGAGTTGAACCCGATTTTTTATTTTTGCCGTAACAGAATAATGCAAAAACAATAAGGAAATACACAAATTAAGGGGAAGATAGTAGGGGATTGACAATGAATGATGTTTTACATAATACCATCTTCATATTTGTTACTCAGTTATCTCAAAAACAATGAAGGAAATACACAATTATACAGAAGATAGGGGATTCACAATGGCTGTTGTATTACATAATGTTCTCTTCGCATTTCTTACTCAAGTTACAAATCAGTATAACACATAAACAATGAAGGAAACAGAATTATAGAGCAAATATTGGGGAATTAAAAATGGATGCTGTATTACAAAATGATGTCTTCACTATTGTTACTCAGTTATACAAATGATGGCTCGATCAATTAATCAAACAGTTTTCTCCACCCTCATCTCCATTGTTCTCCCACCCAATCAATCATCTTCCCTCTGACAATAACTGTACTTTTTGGTTTATTTACTCCTTCTGGCTCTCACACTAGGAAGGCACATGGCTGCTTCAAATTATGCTGTAACAAACACGGGTACACTTAAATTACTATGGTACTAGGTGGAAAAGCACCCATCCTCAAAGATGGTACATATGCAGGGAACCAAATACACTATGGTCATACCCAATTGATAAGCCCTCGAGTCCCTCGGGGGTCCAGTCCAGTCTGTGGGTTCACCCCACAGACTGCCAGGCCCCACCTCAACAAGGTGCTCCTGGGACCGGACCAGTTCACGGGATTCCCAAAGAGGTGCTCCCAGAGGCCCAGTCAAGTCCTCGGGGGTCGTCCCCAAGGACCACCGGGCTCCGTCCCAATGAGATGTTCCTGGGGACCCGAACCAGCCTGAGGGGTTGCACCCGCAGACTGCTGGGTTCCACCCCAACAAGGCACTTATTGCACTTTCTTTCAGTGAATATAAATTATGCAGGAAGGAAAAATATCTCCTTTGTGAACTGGTGCAGAAAACAATTTTGTGTGTGTGTGTGTTTTACTTTTATTTATTTATTTTTGTTTTTTATTTTTCAGGAAACAATTAAAATGAAGAGAAAGGTGAGGAACACACTCACCTCCCACCCACCAGTCTGCACCTACGAGCCTCCATTATTTACTAGAGTGGCTCACAGAGCTTAGTGGGCCACTGATTATGTTTTATTACAAAGGACCTAACAAAGAATACAGTCAAAAAGCTACAGGGCAAGGCCTGCAGGAGCGCAGGCAGGGCTACTCTGCCCCCAGGGGTGTCACCCTATGGGCACCTGCAGCACTCAGCTCTGCTGAGGCTTTCTGGTTCCTGTTCTCAGGGTCTTCATTTCGTAAGTGTGACTGCCTACTACGCGGGCCATTAGTGAGGGACTCAACCTTCAGCCTAATTCCTCCCTAGAAGCTGGGGCAAAGGGACTCCAGTCCCAACACTCTGATCTGTGCCTGGTCCTCCTTAGGAGCCAATTCCTCCACCCTAAAGCTATCAGGAATACCAGGCAGCAGTCACCTCATTTGCATACTAAGATACATCACTTTGAAGATCTCAAAATTATTAGTTGTGGGCCAAAAAGCATAAGTAAAATACCAAGATAGAAACAGGCATTTGAACTCTTGTAATCCCAGCACTCAGGATGTTGAGGTAGGAGGATTGACATGAATTCAAGGCCTGCCTGACATAGTGAGTTCAAAGATCTGCCTCAACCATATAGTGAGACCTTGTCTCAAAAAACAAAACAAGAAACGAACAAACAAAAGCTAAGAGACTACGGTATCAGCTGTAATACTAGCAATATGGGAGGCTGAGGCATAAGGATCAGGAGGTCAAGATAGGCCTAGGTAATATAGCAAGATCCTATCTCAAAAAATTAAATAATAAATTGAAAGAAAACATAAGCCAGGTGTGGTAGTGCACACCTGTAATCCCAGCACTGGGGAGGCTGAGGCAGGAGGATCACTGCAAGTCCAAGACCAGTGTGGGCTACAAAGTGAGCTCAAGGCCAGCCTGAACCACATAGTGAGACCCTGTCTCAAAAAGACAAAAACAAAACAAACAAAAAAAACGGAATAAGAAAGAAAACATATATACAAACGCCTAAGCTTACATAATTATTAATGATTCTTTTCTTTCTTAGCAGCACACAAAAATAATAATGCATCTGGAACATGATAGATTATCTTTGATTTGGTGAAATGCCCAACAAGGCCACTGAGAAGTATCCCAGAGTGCAGACATTACGTATGAAATACTTGGGATCATGCTTGGAAGACACTTACTGGCAGTATATATTCATTTTCCATGTGCTTACATACATAGTTATGTATTTCCATAACCACACCTAGAAATACAAAACAGCTGGGCATGGTGGCCTGTGCCTGTAATCCTACCACTTTCAAGGGTGAGGCAGGAGGATCTTTGTGAGTTCACAGCCAGCCTGAACTACAAAGCCAGACCCTGCAAATCAGTCAATCAATAGTGGTGCTCCTGCCTTTCCCATTTTATTTTTGCAATCCTCAGCCTCCCGAGTGCTGGAGGCTGAGGAGCATGTGCCACCATGTCCAGCTCCCACTTTGGTATTAAATTAGTCAACACAGAAAAATTGGAGGGTGGGCCAGGGACATAGTTCAGCAGCTCTGAGCCTGCCTGGCAAGTGCGAGGTCCTGAGTTCAATTCCCGGTACCAAAAAAGTTTTTAAAAATCTTTTAATAAAAATAAAAAGACCAGAAAAAAGTGAAGGATACAATTCCAGCTTGGAGAATTAAAACAGCTTAAAAAAATGCAACCAGTTCTCATCATAAGTCACTTCAGCAAGCAAACTCCCAGGAAGCAGAAATAATGCCTGTAAAACCACAGTAGGAAAGGAAGCAAAGCCAGCTATAAAAGCATCCATGCTATAATCTGAGAAGACAATTTGCCAACACTAGGCAGGTGGCCTGCCATACAAACCTAGAAAGAAAGAGCTAATGGGAACGTGACAGGCTCTACCTGGCACAGTCCTACTAAGGAAAACACCTCTGCCGGGCACAGGAGGTGGGGAACAGGAACCTAGCTCTGCAAGACCTGCTCCCTAGCGAGTGCCCTCCAGCAGGTCTGGCTGGTCGGCGTTGGCGTTCTTGGACGGGAAACCAGTGGTCCTGCCCAGCTCTGACCCCAGCTGCTCCTCACGCACACGGAGCCCTGCCGGAGCCCCCCCTGACCTCCCCCCCCCCAAGATGTGCAGCTGTGCTGCAGTTGGCTGGCTCCCCGAATGACCTCTGTACCCCTTTGGAGGGAAGACAGCAGGACTCGCGTTACCGTAGTAACTCGCTCCACGTGGGAAAACAGCTGCAGGGAGAGAGGTCCCTCCAGCCCACGGCCACGCTCGTCCTGCTCACCTTCCTCTCTCATGTCATCCACGAAATCTTTGGGGTCGCCGAAATAGGGCTCGTCCACCTCGCCGTTCTCTGCCGCGCTGTCCTCGGGCCCGGCAGCCTCCACGGCGCACTACTGGCCGGCCTGCTTCCCCTGGGACTCGGCCTCAGCCTGCGGCGCCGGGTCCTCAATGGGAAGCAGCGAGGACCACACCGCCAGGTCGGGGTCTGGCTCCTGCGCCGGCTCCGCCTTCACCTCGGGCTCTGCCCATTCCTCGGCCACCTCTGGTGCCGCCAAGTTCTCCGCGTACCCCATGAACCCGCAATAGTCTTCTCCCGGTTCCCCCGCGCGCAGCGGACTCCCAGGCAGCCAAGCGCCAACCAGCTCCGGGCCTGCGCCTGGGGGCCATACCAACTGGATCATGGGGGAGGACTCAAACCCCGACACCCCGCGAAACCCCCGAGGAACTGTGATGCAAAGGATACTGTCTGCCATTAATCCCAGTGGCGTTTTCGTGAGAAAAAGAGTGCTTAGTTCCTATCAATAAACTTGCTCTGGGCAGCCACTAAACTCATGGGGAACTGTGAGTACCCCATTTATGGCAGCGGATGGTTACGTCCAAAATAACGACTGCTGCTTTCCTACTCTCTTCTGGCAATTTGGGGAGGACCCGACTATTGGAGGCTCCGGCAGGTTCCAGAATTCATTTCAAAATACGGAACTGCATGAAAATATGATGCAACTCAAAAACCTATACCATGAAAAATTGAAAGTTCCAACCTGTTTAGCTTACTTCTAAATCCTCCCTTTACGTGTCTGGGTTTTAGATCTGTCTACGGACGGGGCAAAAGAACGGATGCCAAACTACGAGAGGAATAGGATACAGAGAGTACTTCCCACCGCACACAAAAACATAGCGGGATAGCTTTGTTCCTTTATGAAGTCCGTACCCACAGAGCCCCTCCCCTCGTGCTGACCCTCACAGTGGTTTGACCCGCCAATAACTGCGGCCCTGCGCGCCCGGACACTCACGTGGATGGGCGGGACTAGAGTGGTCACGTGGGTTTGGACAAGTTTGTACGCGAGGGTGTGGGTTGCCAAGGAGCAGCCCCGGACTTGCAAGCTGCCAGATGTGTCTTTTTTCTTCTTGCTTCTGCCTCACCCTTAGTGGAACTTGCATCCAGGGCCCCTAGCCCCTTTTTTAAAATTTGGAGACAAGGTGTCATTAAGTTGCTAAGTTTCCCATCCTAGACTCAACCTTGAGGTCCTCCTGCCTCACTCTCCCTTAGTGCAGGGATAACAGGCCTGCCCCACCACACCCGGTGTCTTCTGTTTTGCTGGGCTACAGAGCAGCTGCTGGTTGTGGGGTGTTTAATTCTCCTAAAGTGCTCTGGAGCCGATGGGGGAGTTAGTACATAGGAGGGGAGCAGAATTTCTGCCTGGGCAGATGCAGAGCTCTGGAGGTGGCCTGCAGGACAGTGAATGTCCTCATGACACTGCACCCTTAAAAGTGATTAGAATGGGGCTTAGGAGCAGCTCAGAGGTCTTCGGGTGGTAAAAAGCATATGGTTCTCAGGCTCATACCCTGGGCTTCGTCTCCAGCACCAGAAAGTGTAAACTAGTACCGAAAAATACCGAGCGCATTTCATTCATCGGGTTAGTGGGTACCACTGCGAGGCAGGGCTGCCTGAGTTGCTGGTGCAGGACAAGATAATTCCCTCCTTGCTCTGAGAGCTGGACAGTGTGCTGTGCGGCTGAATGATCACAGGCAGATGAACAGGAGGAAAGGCAGATTTGGGAGGTGCAAAGGCTTCGCAGAAAAGCAGAGTGAATGCGCAGACCCCTGGAGAAATGCTCATAGGGGGCAGGAGGTGACGACAAAGCAAAGATGGGTGGGCCCTGGAAGACGGGTTGCTGGTGTGTGATTACGTTTGCCTGGCGTGGGGGGTCGCTGCTGGCCTGCTCATGCTGGGTTGATGTAGGCCCCTGGAGGCAATGTGTAGCCAGCCAGTTCTTTGTTTCTTTTTGGTACAGGGAATTGAACTCAGGACCTTATACTTGCCAGGCATGCACTTGTGCCACTGAGCTATAGCCCCAGCCCCCTCCCTTTCTCTCTGTCTCTGTCTCATTCTCTCTTATTTTTGGGGGGGGTACTGGAATTGAACTCAGGACTTTGCACTTGCCAGACAGGCAGGCACTGAGCCGCTCAGAGTAATAAATAAATGGAAGCAGTGTGTTTGGTGTTTCCTGGATATCTCTGGAGTTGAGGTCTCTGCCCTCAGGAGCTGCCACTCTGGTTGGGAAGACAGAAAAATGAGGTGAAAAAATGAGAGAACTGTGGTAGGACAGTGGTAATGACTGTGGATAACAGCCTGTGTAGCAGGACTGGTTCAGGCCAGGCTATCTTACTCATGGAGCAGAGGCCTCCAGGGAGGAGGTACAGTCCAGCTGGGACCTGAGATGCTGATGAGGAGCCAGCAGTGGAAGAACAGCGCAGGGTTACAGGTGCCTTTCTAAATGGAAATAGAAAGTGCAAAGGCCCTGGGGCCTTTGCAGACCTTGGTGGGGTTTTCTGTGAGAACTAGGGAGTGGTTATGTTTTTATGTGGTGTTTGAATTTTATTTTTTCACCAAGCATGGATTCCTTCAAAATCAGTAAAAAAAAATAAAAATAAAAATAAAAACTGGCAAATAAACAAATCAAGAAGTGAGTGAGGTGCACAGACATGCGAGGCTGTAGCAGGAGGATTGCCTGGAGTTGGAAGCCAGCCTGGGCTACGTAGTGAGACCCTGTCTCAAACAAACACAAAGGAAAAGAAAAAATGTTTGCAATTGCTTTAGGATGGCTGTGTGTGTATGTGACTGTGTGTGTACTTGAGGCTAGAGCAGAGGGCTGCATGCATGCCAAGCACACACTCCCACTGAGCTCTGCCCTCATCCCAAGAATGTTTGTTCCAAAAAACAAAGAATGTTTGTTTCCTGTCATTTTGAGATCAGGTTTCACTGTGTAGCTCAGGTTGGCCCGAAACTTACAATCCTCCTGCCTCAGCCTTCCTAGAGCTAGGATTACAGGTTCGTACCCTTATGCCTGGCTGAGAGTGGTAAATTTTATGTTGTGTATACTTCCTCACAATAGAAAAGGAAAAAATTATTTTAAAAGCCACCTGGGCATGATGACAAATGCCTGTAATCCTAGCAGTACGGGAGGCTGAGGCAGAAAAATTGCAAGTTTGAGCCCTGCCTGGGCAACTCAGTGACTTAGCGAGACCCCGCTTCTAAAAGAATGAAAAGCAAAAAAAAAAAAGAAAAGAAAAGAAAGAAAGAATGAAAAGGACCGGGGATGGAGGTCAATACCAAGGACCTGGGTTCAATCCCCAGTACTGCATTATAAATAAATAGCCATAATTTCTGGTGGATAATACCCTGCAAACGTGGGGTATGAGTGAGCAGGGCAGTGTCCTGACTGGGCCTCGGGTGATGCATGTAGGGTGGGAGTGACCGGTGGCCCTGCCTGACCTGGCACATCAGAGCTGAGGCCTAAACCAAGGCAGGCAGAAGCAACAGCTGACCTGCAGGTGGCGATCTTGGGCCACCCTTCACCGCTGAGCGCTTCCTCTCAACCTTTGGCCTTTCTTAACTGCAAGCATCCTACCGTGCAAGCCCCGGGTGGCTGCTCTCCTAGGAGTTTCTTGGTAATTTTTCCAGGATGTTTTACATACTCAGAGCAATTGCCTCTGAGTGTGCAGAGCAGTTACAGGAGCAAAGAGGGCCGATGAATCTTCAGAGTCAGGATTCATGCAAAGTTCTCCCTTTGCATGTAACCAAGGGCCCTGTCAGCCCAGGGCACATGGTCTTCTCCCTACAGCTGTTTGCTCAGCCGCTGGTGTGCAGCATGGGCAGGGATCCCGCCTCACTCAAATCCCTCCTTGTGAAGACTTTTGAGCCTCTCTCGCTCTCCTTTTTTTTTAGTTTTTGAGCACCTTTACTGTGAAGAAAATAACAGTCCTCTACATGTACCACTCACCTACATGTTTGTTTTGTTTGTTTCACTTGGTGCTGGGAATTGAACCGAGAGCCCTGAACCTGCCATATACACACTCTAAACACTGAGCTATACTCTCAGCCCACAGACTTTAATGTGTCAACATTACCCAATATTTGCTGCTAGATTTCTTTCCAAGGAAAAACAAGGAGCTCCTTTATATCTCTCTAAATTCCATCTCCTTTCTCTCCCCAGAAAAAACTACCAAGTATTGCTGGTTGTGGTGGTGCATGCCTTTAATCCCAGCACTCAGGAAGCTGAGGCGGGAGGATCACCACAAGTTTGAGACCAGCCTGAGCTGTAAAGTGAGCTCAAGGCCAGCCTGAACTGCATAGTGAGACCCTGTCTCTCAAAAAAAAAAAAAAAAAAAAAAGTCAAGTATATATACATGATGTAGTCATTGTTTTTTTTTTTCCTTTTTTTTCTTTTCATTGTTTTTCGTCTTTTTTAGATAGGGTTTCACTATGAAGTTCAGGCTGGCCTTGAACTCACACTTTTTTTTATTTTAAAGAGAAAAAAAATAAAAATTTCAAAACAAGGTAATAGGAGGGTAGCAATGGTTTATACATTGTATATTGTTATCTTTAAATTGGTTACTCAGAATACAAGATATTGGCCTTTAATTCTTGAACTCACTTTGTACCCCAGGCTGGACTTGAACTTTTGGTAATCGTACTGACTTAGCCTCCTGAGTGCTGGGATTATAGGTGTGTGGCACACACATGGTCATTGTTTGTGGGGTGGGGGGTGGGGGGTAGGAGGTCGTCTTTTTGAGACAGGGTCTCATTCTGTAGTTCAGGCTGGCCTTGAGCACACTTTGTAACTCAGGCTAGTCTCAAACTCCTGATGCTCCTCCTGCCTCAGCCTCCCAAATGCTGGGATTATAAGCGTGTACCACCACAACCGGCCCCAGCCCTTTTTAAAAATTGTTTTTATTTTCAGACAGGGTCTTGCTAAATCACTGTGTAGCCAGCTGGGTTCAAACTTGCAATCCTCCTGCCTCAGCCTCCCATAATGCTGTAATTACAACTATGTACCACCAGACCAAGGGTGTTATGGCTTTAAATCTTTACAGTTGCTCTACATAGCCTTCAGCGATTATTTTTTTCTGCATAAAATGATGTTTTCAAGATTTATCCACCCTGTTACATGCTGTTCTAGTTTATACATTATATAAATAAAATACAATCTATTATTCATTTCACATTGTCATAAAAATAGGTTTTGTTTTTTCGATGTTATAAATTATAATACAGCAAAAAGTTTTGTGTTTGTCTCATGAGCTATGCTTTAGAGAATATAACTAGAAGTAGAATTTCTGGGTCATAAAAGATCTGCAACCCAATTTATTAGATGTTCACAAATCGTTCTCCAAAGTACAGACGTACTAATTTACATCCCCCTGCAGCGCTGCAAGAACATTCCTATTGTTCCTTGTCTTCTGTCTGCGGAAGGGCAGCTCGTGGTTGTTTGAATTTGCATTTCTCTGACATTAGTAGATGTTTGATTTAAGCAGAAAGGGAAATGACTAAAAGCATCCAAAATCTGTAGAAGAGCTGGAAACCCGGCCTCGGCCTCAAAGGTATGTGCCTTACACCACAGAGCGGGTGGGGTGCTGACGGACACCAACAGATCCCTGGGATAGGGGTCCTGTGCCCTATAGACCGGGGAGGTGAGCGCATGCGTGAACGACGCCTGCGGGGCACGGCAAATCTGGCGTTACTGTGCATTAGCCCTTCAAGTGCGAAGAGATGCTTCTGCTTCCCCAAGGGACCAGACTTCCTCAAATGCACATCCAGCAGCTGAATGATCACAAAGTAATGACAAACCTTCTGAATTCAGTGAGGGGAATCAAACGTAGGGTCTTCACAAGTTCCTCAGCCCTTTTGAATTTTCTAAGGCAGGATTTTGCTAAGTTACTGAGTTGCCCAAAATGAGCTGGAATTTGAAGTCCTGCCTCGGCGTCCCAGAGTACTGGAATGAGAAGTGAGCACCACCTCACCTGGCTCTAAGCTTATTGTTACTCCAAAGTTATTGGTCACTCAGATTTCCTTGCCAGTATCTTACCCATACACAGCCTTTGATTCTCAGGCTGTCCATCCATTTTCATATCGAAATGTATGAGTTATGGACTTCATGTGGTGGTTCATGCCTGTAATCTCAGCATTCAAGGAGGCTGAGGCAGGAGGATTGCTGTGACATCAAGGCCAGCCTGGGCTACATGGTGATTTCAAGACCAGCCTGGACTACATAGCAGACCTTATCTCAAAAAAGATTCTCCCTTTAGGTGTAATGATGTATGCCTATAATCCCAACACTCTGGGAGGCTGAAGCAGGAGGGTCACAAGTTCACCCCACCGGGCAATTTAGTAACTTAGTGAGACTCTGAAAATGAAAATTTAAAAAAGGCTGGGGCTGTAGCTTAGTGGGAAGGCCTTGGATTCAATCACAAGCACACAGCCCCACCCCATCTTGCTCTCCCTAATAATATGGTCTCACTATGCAGTTCAGGCCGGCCTTGAGCTCACTTTGTAGCAGAGGCTGGTCTTGAACTTGCAATAGTCCTCCCGCCTCAGCCTCCCGAGTGCTGGGATTACAGGAGTCCACCACCACGCCCGGCCCTAATGATACACTGTCCATGGTATCTCTCATCTTATGTTTTGTCAGGTTATATTATCAGATTATCAACACTTTAGATTATTATTTTCTTCATTACTTCCATGCTGCGGGCTCCCTGGGTTTGAAAATGTAGCCAGTTGGATTATTTGGACCAACTCTTCTGCAGAATGGAAATAAAATGCTTGATAAAATATAGAAACCATCATGCTAAAACCAATGAGGCCCCGACAAAATGATAAAGTGCTACTATTCTAAACTCTACAGGATGGAGCTGGGGCCAAGGCCGGGGCTGTAGCTCAGTGGAAAGCGCTTCCCTGTCATGTTCAAGGTGCCAGGTTTGAGCCTCAGCACAACAGTAAATACAATAAAATCTGAGGGAATAAGAATCAGAAGAGATTGAGTGTATCTGCTGCACTGGGTAAACCTGACCTTAAATTTGAAAATGAAGAACTGGAAATCACTTGTCTTCTGGTTTTTGTCATACAGCCAGGTGTGGTACTCACGCCTGCACTCCCAGTATTGAGGAGGCTGAAGCGGGAAGATAGCCAGATTGAAGCCACCCTGGGAACAGAGCTAGTTCCAGGCCAGCCCTGGGCTACCTTGGGAGACCTTGTCTCAAATGAAACCAAACAAAAGTGTATTTGCCATATAAGCTTTAGAATCGCTTTCTCAATGGTTATACCAATTTGTCTACTTGTGCCTACCTTCGCTTTTTTTTTTAAGGAGGAGAGGTTTGTTTCCACTCACAGTTTATAGAGGTTTCTGTCCCTAGTCAGCTGGCTTTTGTTGTTGTTGCTTATTGTTTGTTTGTTTCTGAGACAGGGTTTCACTATGTAGTCCAGACTGGCCTTGAATTCACTATCTAGCCCAGGCCTTCAACTCATGCCAATCCTCCTGCCTCAGCCTCCCAAGTAAGTGCTGGGGTTACAGGTATCCACCATGAGACCCGGTTGTCCCTACACTTGATGGCAGAGGTGTTCAAACCTCGGCTAGGGACTTTGGATGGGGCAGTCCCCCAGAAGGCTTGAGAGAAGTGACAGTAATGCTTTTCCTTAGTTAAGTGCAAGATGGGTGCTGGGAATAGGGTGGGCAAGTGGAGCCTGCTGTTCTGCAGCAGGTACTATCTCAGGCAGGCAATTTTTAGACAAAATGTTACCTGTTAACTTCCCAGCCTTTTGAAGACTGCTGCCAAAGCGCCCACATGTGCACCAGGAGATCCAATCAGCAAGGTTCCCAGCAGCATCATTCCTAACATAACACCCACGTATCCATCCGCAGGAGGGTAGCTACGTTACATTCTGGCTTAGTGATAGAATGTGAAACAGGATATGGATGATAAAGTGAGAGCATCTAATTACATCTAGTCTCACATGGTTCCAGAAAATGAGGAGGAAAAGAATAAAACAAGCTGTTGTGGTGGCACATGCCTGTAATCCTAGCACTTGGGAGGCTGAGGCAGGAGGATCACCATGAGTTCCAGGCCAGCCTGGGCTACACAGCAAGATCCTGTCAAAAAAAAAAAAAATGAAGCAATCAATGTTTGTAAAACCGTTGGCTGAAATTTTGTAGAATTGATAAAAAACAACAAGTCAAAAACTAAGATTAATAAATCCTAAACAGATTAATAAATATAAGCGGATACTTAGAACACAGTGAAACTGGTGAGTATCAGAGAAACAAAGGCCATCATTTCAAACAGAATCTCTCTTTTTTTTTTTTTTTTTTTTGGCGGTACTGGGGATCGAACTCAGGACCCTGCGCTTGCTAGGCAAGCGCTTATTCCACTGAGCTATATCCCCAGCCCCAAAGGCCATCATTTCAAAGAAACAAGTTGGGTATTGTGCCCCAGCAACAGGAAAATGACTAACACACCGGACTACTGAGAGCCTATTTGCTAGTCTGAACTAAATAGTAAAATTCGGTCTCAAAAAAGTACATCTATATCTATATCTATATCTATACCTATATCTATATCTATACCTATATCGAGAGAGAGGGAGAAAAGGGAAAACTGCCAGTTAGAAATCTGTGCCCAACAAAGGAATTTTTTTTTCAATACTGGGTATTGAATCCCGGGCCTTCCCTGAGCAACCCCCTTCCAAGCACTGAACTACTTCCCGTTCCTTTTTTTCAGTCTTTTGAGATGGCTTAATACATTGCTCAGCATACACTGAAACTTGGGATCATCCTGTCTCAGCCTCCTGAGTGGCTGGAAGCCCAGGTGTGTGCCACCATATCCCTCTGTATTCTGTTCTTTTTGAAAAAACTTTTTTTTATGTACTCTTATTTATCTGCTCATATATTTTCTAATTCTGCCAGTTTTAAATGTTATAGCTTAATAATTTCTGATATCTGGTAGAGAAAAATTCCTCTTATCTTTCTTCTTCAAAATTGCTTTAGCTAATCTTGATTCCTTACTCTTCCATATGAATTTAAAATTAGTTTGGTAATTTCCTGAGGAAATTATTTTTACTGAAATTGTATTAATTTTATATATCAGTTTGGGGATGGTTTTATTTAATATATTTTGAATATATTGAATTTTCCTATCTGTGAACAAATTTTCAGTCTTCCTTTCTTTAACTCTTTTATGTATTCTATAAAGTTTTATCATTTTCTCCTTAAAAATAATCATCTTAGCCCAGCATGGTGGTACATGCTTGTAAGACCAGGACTCGAGAAGGGAGGCTGAGGCAGGAGGATTGTTGTATGAGACCATCCTGGGCTACAAGGTGAGCTCAAGGACAGTCTGAACTGCATAGCAAGGTCCTATCTCAAAAAGACGGAAAAAAAAAAGGTATATCAGATTTATACATGCATATTGTTAGTTTGTTGTCATTATGAATGAGATTTTTTATTAACTGATTACTGCTGGTATACATGAAAAATAGTGATTTTTGTACAATGTCTTGAATCCAGAAATGTTGATAAATTTCTTTATTTTAAAATACTTTAGGGCTGGGTATATAGCTCAGTGGCACAAGCACCTGCCTGGGAAGTGCAAGGTCCTGAGTTCAATTCCCAGTACCAAAAAAGTAAAATAGTTTATATGGGTATAATAGTGCACACCTGTAATCCCAGCACTTTGAGAGGCTGAGGCAGGAGGATTGCAAGTTGGAGCCCTGGGCATTTTAGGGACTTAGTGAATCGCTGTTTCAAAATATCCAAAGAAAAAAAAATATTCAAAGCCTTGGGGATATAACTTAGTTGAAGGCCCTGATTTAAATCTCTAGTGCCATTATCACTACCAAAAAAAGTTATTTTGTGTATTTTCTCGGGTTGATATTGTGATCTGAGACTAGAAATCATTGTATTTCTTCCTTCTCAGTCTTTTACCTCTATTTTGTAGTTTTCTTCCTGCACTAGCTTGATTTTGAAATACGGTTTAATAGCAGTCATAGTAACAGGCAGCTTTTCCTCTCAATTTTTGAACTTTTTTTTTGTTTTTTTTGAGACAGGGTTTCACTACGCAGTTCAGACAAGATCGGGAGCATTCAGGGTGGTATGGCTGTAGACTCACTATGCAGTTCAGCCTGGCCTTCAGCTCACTTTGTAGCCCAGGCTGGTCTTGAACTCACCACGGTCCTCCTGCCTCAGCCTCCTGAGTGTTGGGATTACAAGCAAGTGCTACCATGCTCAGCTTAGAAACTTCTTTTTTTTTAAACAGGGTGTCAATGTGTAGCTCAGGCCGGACTTCAATTCTATTATATACCCCAGGGTGGGCTTGAACTCGCAGTGATCTTTCTGCCTCAGCTTCCCAAGTACTGTGATTATAAACATGCACCATTTTTAAAGGGAATAATTTTGAAGTTGAAGCACTCAATATATGTGATGTTTCCTGCAGGGCTTTAAAAAATGTTTATAAGATAAGCTTTATTTGAATAAGCTTATTAAATTTCATTAATTATGTTCCTAATTAGCTAGAAGAGGATTTTTGCATGCTTTTATAACAAAGCAGTAGAGTCAGCTGTGATGGGGCACAACTGTAATCCCAGCACTCAGGAGGCTGAGGCAGGAACACCACAGTGAGTATGAGACCTTGTCTCAAAATAATATATAATAAAATGAGTAAAATAAAAGTAATAGAGATTTACTCTGGTTTTTGTTTGTTTGTTTGTTTGTTTTGTCTTTTAAGACAGGGTCTCACTTTGTAGCCCAGGCTGGTCTCAACCTCAAAACAAAACAATCCTCCTGCCTCAGCCTCCCGAGTGTTACAGCCTTGTGGTAAGAGATTTACTCTGTTCTAACATTAGAAGTGACCCTGGAGGAAATTTTAAAGCAGTTGCAGAGTTTTCAGTCCATGGCCAGCAGCTGCATTGCTCCAGGCTCTGGCGAGGCAGAGGGTTTGGTGGAAGGGTGAGGCGGAGGAGGGAGGCTGCTGGCCGCTGGGAAGCAGAGCCCTGGGGAAGCCAGAGAGGAAAGGGCCAGGGGCAAGACACGGCCCCGAGGTCACAGCCTCCTAATCTGGCCCTGCATCCAAGCTCCTGCTAAATTTCCCTCCCTTCCCAACAATGCCACCAAATGACCACCCATGGACGAATTAATCCACCAGTGACGCCAGAGCCATCATGATCCAATCACCTTCAGAAAGGTGACCCTGGAGCACAGAAAATGTCCGGAACATTTTAGATGTAAACCATAACACTCCTCAAAGCCTCTTAGTGACTCTTGATTTTTTTGTTTTTTTTTTTAATGACTTTGAAAGGTGCTTGGCAGGACCTGAAATCCCTATCTGCAAGAAGGACTACACCTAACCACAGCTCCTCCTGCATGTCCTCCAGGCGAGACCAGTCCTGATGCTGGCGTGCTGCTTTCCAAGTCCTGCCTTTCAGTTCCATTTTCCTAAATGGAAAGCATTAACATGACTCAAAAACCACAGGAACAGTCATAAGTTCTTTTTTTTTTTTTTCCACATCAGATGGGCAATGTGCTGACGTCGTAACAAGGTTTGAAGGAGGCACATCTCACTTGCATGACACGAGCATGCAGTCATCACACTTAGGAACCAAAGGATCAGAGAAGTGGGTTCTTGCTACTGAACAAAATCTCTTTTAAAACAAAACTCTCCCTTGGATGAAACAATTTATCTCTTGGTAAAGTTCTACAGATGGCAGACCTATTCCAAGGAACATTTCCTGAGAACTTTCTCACTGTGGTTTGAGTCATCTGGTGGCAGAGACTTCCCCTTCAAGGACTTCCCCGGAGGCAGTCACAAGAACCAGTGGCATACACCTATAATTCTAGCGCTTGGGGAAGCTGAGGCAGGAGGAGCACAGATTCAAGGCCAGCTCTGTGACTCAATGAGATTTTGTTTCAAAATTTTAAAAAAGGGCTGGGGATGTAGCTCAGCGGAAAAGCTTTGGGTGGCTCAGTTCCCTGTACCACTGCCAGATACACAGCATGAGAACCAACTGCTGTGGCTTCTTTGCTTCCTCACGCCCCTCCCCTGGGTGGAGGAGGCTCTGTGTGGGGTGAGAACCTGTTGTGTTCTGCTCCTCCGCCAGCTCCACGAGGGGCTTCGGGAGGACAGAGTGCTGGTCTGCTTGTCCCTGGTTACCTTCCTCCTTTTCTTCTCTCATCAGCCATTCGAAATGTGGCCCAGTGGTAAATCTCAGGGAGTGTTTGTGGGAATAAAACAAACTGTTAGAGCAGTGGTCTCCTGCCTGGGCCGGATCATCTGGGAACTAAACATCATTCTCAAGTCTTGGCCACAATTCAGACTCAGTGAAACTCCAGCAATGGGAAAGCATAGGTGCCTGGGTTTGTTTGTTTTGTTTTGTTTTTGCAGTGCTTGGGATTGAACCTAGACTCTCACACATGCTGAGCAAGCGCTCCACTACCGGCCACATCCCTGCATTATTGCAGGTGATGGACTAACTGATGGGAGGATCCTGTGTGCAGACAGAATGGCCCTTTAGGATCAGTCTTGAGTTACTTTTCCCTCTCACTTGTATCCCTGTCAGGGGAAGCCGACAATGGCACATGATGGGAGGAATCAAATGGGCTGGATCGAGGCAGGGGATTTCTGAATGTATCCCAGGTGGTGACTAAACACAACCAAGATCCAGAACCACTTAACTAGAAGTTATCTGACATATGTAAGGGGATTAAATGATTAATTTAACAAGCTATTGTTCCAGGAAAAATGTATAATTGTATATTTGTAAAAAATATGACAATCTTCAGAGTGTGATGAAGTTTTTTGGGGGGGTTTATTTTAGAGATAGGGCCTTGTTATGTAGTCCAGCCTGGCCTCAAATTTGTGTCGATCCTCCTGCCTCAGCCTCCCAGGTGCTGGGATACAAGTATGTGCTGCCGCATCCTGTAAACTTGAAAAAAAAATTTCTTTTTTTTTTTTGAGAAAGGGTTTCACTCTGCAGTTCAGGCTGGCCAAACTTTGTAGCCCAAACTGGCCTTGAATTCACAGTGATCCTCCTGCCTCAGCCTCCCGAATGCTAGGATTACAGGCGTGAGCCAACATGTCAGGCCTTTCTTCTTTTGTTTGTTTGTTTTGTTTAGTTTTTTGAGACATGGTCTTGTCATGCAGTTCAGGCTGGGCTTAAACTCACTATGTAGCCCAGGCTAGTCTCAAACTAATTCATGGTGATGCTTTTGCCTTGGCCTCCTAAATGCTAGGATTACAGGCTTGCACCACCATGCCTGGTTTAAAAACACACACACACACACAAAAACTCATAATGTAGTGGGAGACAGAAATATGTACCAAATAATAGCAGGAAGTCAGCAGATTATATATATATATGGGGGGGGTTTGCTGTAGAGTCAGGGAAAGTGCTGAGTACAAAATTTGATAACAACAGCTGAAAGGAAGCCCAGGGAGGCGGAAGGAAGTGGCCATCAGAGGTGGGTGGAGGGTCACAGGATCCTGCAGTGGCCACTGTGACTTGGAAAGCAGTTCTGTGTCATCTGCAGAAGGCAGTCGGTACTTGCTTGGTCACTGGGAAGAGCATCACCAGTGGCCCTGCCTGCATGGATGGTGGCTGTGGGGGGAGCTGGACAGGGAGGTGTACGAGGTGTGCGGAGAGCACTAAAGACCAACAGGTCAAACTTACGCTGTATCTACTTGCTAAATATATTTAGCTTGCTATCAAACTCATATGACCTTTAGAAAACTTATGATTGGAAAACTAATTCTACTGGAACATCTGAGCCTGTTTCCCAGAGCAGGTATTCTAGATACGGAGATGTGAAGGAACATAAGTGTCTTAGTTACTTTTCTCCTGCTGGCACAAAATACCCAAGACCTAAGTTAAAGGGAGAAAAGCTTTATTTAGCTTGCGGTTTGTAGCGGTTTCAGTACATAATTGGCTGGCTTCAAGGCAGGGAGGCGTATGGTGGAGGGGCAACAGTTCATGGAGGTAGAAGACAGCAAAAGCAATGACAGCCAAAGGGACCACAAGCTTCCTTCTGTCCCTTTCATCTTATCCAGACTGCTGGGATTAGGGCGGTACCAAGTGAATCACTGTGCTGATCCAGCAATTGCTCACCCTTCATCCTAGCATCCTTAATTACAGCCTTGTACTAGGAACCAATCACAAACTCTAGATTGATCTGCCTCTGAAAAAGGCCCATCTAAATCTCCATGAAGCTTGGGGGGCGGACGATATCTAGGCCCAAACCATAATAATAAGTACAAGTTATTATAATACCAGCATATGAATTAAAATAAGGGCCAACTCTATAGCAAGAACTAGTGGAGGCCGGGCGTGGTGGTGCATGTCTGTAATCCCAGCACTTGGGTGGCTGAGGCAGGAGGATCGTTGCAAGTTCGAGACCAGCCTGAGCTACAAAGTAAGCTAAAGGCCAGCCTGAACTGCATAGCAGGTCCCTGTCTCCAAAAGGAAAAAAAAAAAAACAAAAAAAACTAGTGGAGAGTCTGAGACCTTTCCTGGGACCCTGACATGGTCTGGGCTGGCAGTTAACCACAGGTGCAAAATCTTCCCTATGTAAGGTAGGAGTGGTGGCCCATGCCTGTGATCCCAGCACTCCGGAGGCTGAGGTACAAGGATTGCTGAGTGTTCAGGACCAGCTTGGGCTACATAGTGAGTTCAAGGCCAGCCTGGACTACAAAACTAGACTCTGTCTCAAAAAACAAAACAAAAATCCTCCCTTTGGAGGACCCCTACCGATCTGTCCAGCTGCTTTCTGCTTCTACTCTTCGCCCTGAGAAGATGGGGGTATTTGCAGTACTCTGACGCCTCCCTCTTCCTCTCGGTTAGACCTTATCCATCCAGCAGATGTGCAGGCACCCTGCCCCGACCTCGCGTGCAGCACTGCCAAGCTTCCCTTTGGGGATGCTTTGGACGATCGCTCCCCGGAAGCCAGCTGTCCTGCGTGAAGGCAGGCAACGGTCCCAGAGGGTCTGCGTGTCCTCACACTACCCCCGGGGCCCGACGGCCTCCCCCTACCTGTAGCGCGAGCCAGAGAGGGTGGTGAGCGACAGAGAGCGCCGAGGGCAGGGCAGGGTGGGTAAGCGAGAGCAGGAGCTGGCGAGTGGGACGGGCGGCAAGCTAGTGACTGGGTGATCGCGTGGCTGAGAACCGCCGGTGGGAGTGGGCGAGCACCGGGCGTGGAATTGCAGCGCTGCCCGGAGCCACGTGGCTGGGACAGACCTGGAACGGGTGAGTGGGCGGAGCTAAGGGAGTGTGGGCGTGACGAGGCAGGGTTTGGGCGACCAGTGGGCGGAGTGAGTCGGCGAGGGGCGTGGCCACACGCATATAGGCGCGAAGAGACAGTGAATAGGCGGGGTGTGGGCGTGTCAGCCTGTGGGTGGGCGTGACACGAGTGATTGTGGGCGTGGCCGGCTGGAAGGCGCGGGAGGAAGTCACGTGGGCGCGCGGGCTCACATGACTGGCGGTGCGATGGACCCGCTGCCCGCCGCGGCAGTCGGGTCTGCAGCTGAGGCGGAGGCTGACGAGGAGGCGGATCCCCCGGCGACAGGTACGGCAGTGGAGGGCGCCAGCCTGTCC
This sequence comes from Dinomys branickii, assembly GCA_004027595.1. Classification (NCBI taxonomy): domain Eukaryota; kingdom Metazoa; phylum Chordata; class Mammalia; order Rodentia; family Dinomyidae; genus Dinomys; species Dinomys branickii. The sequence continues at coordinate 16,068 of PVLD010015962.1, read as the reverse complement.
CGGCGCAGCCATTCGGATCACTTCTCGGCCGCTTCCCGGGGCCACCTGTGCGGGTCCACCTGGCCCGCTCGAGCAGTCGCCGGCCCCGGCCCCTGCCTCGTGAGCCGTGTCGCTTGGGTCCCCGACTTCGGGGACTGCGACGTTCGCGGTTCGCAGCGCTCGGGTTGCTGCGCGGCCAGGGAGAGGGCTCGCGGGCACCCGCAGGTGAGCGCCGGCTTCCTTCCTGGTGCCAGGCGGACGCCACTCACAGGGTGCGCTGCCCAGGCCCTCTCCGCGGTGGCGAAGTAGGTGGCAGCGTGGGGTGCGAGGCTGGGGGTGGAGGTGAGACCAGGTAGGTTCTGGAGGTTGGGGAGACAGGTTCTTCCCTGGGAGGAAGGGCGGGAGTATGGCAGTGAGACCGGGGAGGGAGGGCTTTAGTCACTGCAGTGGAGCCCCGCGTATGTGCAGACCGGTCCTCCAGAATGGGTCTTTATTTTTTCCTGTCACTTGTATCTGTGCAAGGGGAAGCATGTGACAGCCCTTTCTGGGTAGAACATTGTGTTCAAGAGGTCACGTGCTGGAGCTCAGCGTGGGCCCACCTATGCCAGAGTCCAGGCTGGAGTCCTTCCCCAAGTGACTTGGGAGTGGAGGCTGTGACAGGGTCAGAATGCTGGCTTGTCCTCCCTGACTTGTCAAGCAGTTCAGAGTCGACCAGAGTGGCTGTATGTCTTTTAGGGACTGCTATACAGGACTCACCTAGTGGGGTGTGATTTATGAACAGTTCAGTCCTGAACAACCTCCCCACCCCGTTCCCCAGCTGCTCTCCCTGCGGCTTTGCCTGGAATTCCCACAGGTTCTTGGCTTCCTTGGAGGCAGTGGTGATTTTTATCAGGAGTGCTAATTTTATCTACTGCCAGGAGGCACACCACAACCCCAGGCTTCTAAATTCTCAGTATATTCTTACAGCACTGTGAGTCTAAAAGTGGGATTTCTAAAAGGGTCATTTCATTCTTTTGGAAACTGAATGCCCATCCTAGCAGGGAGATGAAGTGGTAAAGCAAACCTTTTTCCCCTTGGGAAAGCTAACTTAAATGGAGATGTGTGACTATTGCAAAGTGGGCACTGTAGGGGACTGTGACTCTGGGGGACCGTGGTTCAGTGGGCTTGATTCAGAAAACCTGCGACTTTGGTAATGAATATGACCCAGAGACAAAATGCCTGACACTTTCTCAAAGTTGATTTTGAGTTCTCAAAAGAGTAGTGGCTTTAAGGTGTATAATGAATTGCTGTGTGTTATTTGTCTTCTGGCTGCACACCTAGATCTGCTTGTACTGTGGTGTCTCTGCCTTTGTGGTAACTTTGGGTTTACCTGAAAGAATTGTCCTGCTTGTTGTATTTTTCATCATTCGGTCTCATTATATTCTGATTATTTGAAGCTTGGGCTGCAAATGCTCAAGTAATTCTCTTCATAAAAAATTTTAGCTGAGTATCATGGTGCAAGCCTGTGATCCCAGCCTCTGGGAGGCTGAGGCAAGAGGATCGAAAGTTCGATGGACAAGTTAGTGACTTAATGAGACCCTGTCTCAAAAAATAAAACAAAGGTGGCTGTAGATGTAGCCCAATGTGAAGGCCCTGAATTCAATTCCCAATACTACAAAAAAGAAGAAATACAAAAACAAAACCCCTTCACTTTCAGTTATGCTATGATTTTTTTGTTTTTTGAAACAGGGTCTCGGTATGTAGTTCAGGTTGGCCTTGGCCTCACTATGTAGCTTAGAGTGGGCTCAAACTCACATCAATCCTTCTGCCTCAGCTTCCTGAGTGCTGGGATTACAGGCATGTGCTGCCGGGCCTGACTTCAGTTATGCTGTAATTATGCTGTACATGGGTGGACACAAGTTTTTTTTAAAGACAAGATCTTCCTATGAAGCTCTGACTGTCCTCCAACTCACTAATACAACCCAGGGCTGGCCTTAAACTCATGTTCCTGTTGGGTATCGTAGCGCACACCTATAATCCCAGTATAGGAGGCTGAACTAAAGGATTGCTGAGAGTTTGAGACCAACCTGGGTTAGATACTGAGTTTAAGACCAGCTTGAATTACATAGCGAGACCCTGTCTCAAAAAAAACAAAACGGCCAGGCGTGGTGATGCACACCTGTAATCCTGATCCACCTGAGGCAGGAGGATTGTTGTGAGTTCAAGACCAGCCTGGGCAACAAAGTGAGCTCAGGGCCAGCCTAAACTGCACAGTGAGACCCTGTCTCAAAAATACCAACCCCCCCAAACCAAAAAACAAACAAAAAACAAACCAAATATAACAAACCCCCCCAGTACCAATGGCAATAACAACAACAACAAATTTGTGTTCCTCTTGCTTCAGCCTCCTGAGGTCTGGAATTACAAGCTTGTGCCACCATGCCTGGCTGGGATTATTTTTTCTTTTTCAGTTTTTATTTTTTATTCGTACATGTTTGCATTACATACTGATTCCAGTCCTTGTGGGGAGCTGATACATGTATGTAATACATCTCAATTCTTATTTCGTCCCTTCCCCTCCCTCCCCTCGCCTCTCCCTACTTCCTATTATCTTTTTTTTTGGTCTTTATATTTTGCATTTCTCATATTTAAGTTTGTATATTGGAGATTTTTTTTTAATACAGAACATTATGGATTTAGTAAAAAATCCTATTCCAGTTGCAGTCAACTCTGCTCCTTACCAGAGGGATGACCGGAGTTGTCGGTTTGGGATAGCTTCTTTCAGTTCTGTATTTATATTTTATGTTGGGGTATACTTAGAAATATATGGTTCTTGTGTATATGTGCCTTGCCTCCCTAGGGTATTGTATTTATTTTCTTTGCTCCTATAATAAGTTCCCACCAAATTAGTAGCTTAATACAAAGATATTGTCTCATAGTTCTAGGTGTAGGTGATCCAAAGTGAGTTTCACTGGGCTAAAACCAAAGTGGTGGCAGCCTGTGGCCTCTCTGGAGGCTTGGTGGGAAGCCGTCCCTGGCCTTTTCAGCTTCCAGGGAGTGCCTGCATTTCTTAGCTGCTGCTCCCCTTTCTCTGGAACTATTGGGAATATCTTTGTCATGCTACCTTCTGTCTGTTTTTTCTTCTCTTGTTTATTTATTCTACTTTTATTTTGGCAGTACTGGGGATTGAACCTGAGCTTTCATATGGAGCTATATCTAGATGCAATGTCCAGGGCTATATCCAACACTTCCCTTTAAATTTTGAGACAAACTCTCACTAAATTGCCCAGAGTGGGCTTGAACTTGCCATTCTCCTGCCTCACTGTCTGGAGTAGCTGGGACTATAGGTTATGCCAGTGAGCTTGGCTACTTTTTCTGCTTTTAAGGGTCCTGGTGATTAGGTTAGGCCCACTCAGATTCTCCAGAATAATTTCCCTCTTTTCAGGTCAGCTGACTAGCAACCTTGTTTCCTTGCCAGATGAATTCCCCTTTACTATGGTGAATTCCCCTTTATATAATAGTCACAGGTTCTAGGGATCAGCATGTGGACATCTTTGGAGTTTGTTACTTTGCCTACCACTGGGAGATACCCTAGGAGTGGAATTGCTGGGTAATAGAGACTATACAATTTTAATAAATAAAATACTGCCAGGTGTGGTGGCTAACCCCTGTAATCTTGACACTTGGGAGGCTGAGGCAGGAGGATGGTTGCAAGCTCAAGACCAGGCTAGGCTACAAAGTGAGTTCAAGGCCAGCCTAAACAGCAAGTAAAACCCTGTCTCAAAAAACTAAAACATTAAAAAAAAAAGAAAAGAAAACACAAAAACCCCCCACATTTTAAAGAAAGCCAGGAGTGGTGGTGTGCACCTGTAATCCTAGCACTCAGGAGGCTGAGGCAGGAGGATCATAGCTGAGGCCAGCCTGAGCTACAAAGTGAGCTCAAGGCCAGCCAGAACCCATAGTGAGACCCTGTCTCAAAAAGACACACACACAAAAAATCCAAAAAACCCCCCAAACATGACAATTTATCTTGTATGGTGACTCTTAGCAATATATACCTCTACCAGCAATATATTATAAGGATTCTTTCCCCATAACCTCATCAATATTATGGATCATTTTTAAAAATTCCCTTCAGACTTAGAAAAATTAGGAGAGGGCTGGGGATATAGCTCAGTGGCATAAGTGCCTGCCTGGCAAGTGCAAGGTCCTGAGTTTGATCCCTGGTAGTACTGCAAAAAAAAAAAAAAAAAAAAAAAAAAAAAAATCAGAAAAATTAGGAGAGTATTTCATTTTTATTATTTGGATTTTCTTGATTAGGATTGAGGTTTGATATGTTTCTAGTAATATTTCCTCTTGGCATGGCCTCCGTAATTTGACCATTTATGTCTTTTGTCCATTTTCTTGTGTAGCTGTCTTTTTTTCTTCTTGATTTATAGTAGTTCTTTGGTATTTTATAATTTTATCTTGAAATTGTGGCTATCTGTGTATCTGAATGATGCCTATAGTCTCATTGACTCTGGAGGCTGAGGTAGGAGGATCACAGATTCAAGGGGCAGAGCCCTGTGGTAGAGTGCTTGCTTCGAATGCACAGGTGCTATGGTCCCATGCCCAGCACTGAAAAAACTATCATATCTCTGTCTCTGTCTCTGTCTGTCTCTCTCTCTGTCTCTTTCTCTCTCTCTATTTCTCTATCTCTATCTTTATTTAACACAATGACCAGAGCGTTCTGTTCTCTGACACGGCGGGTAGGAATTCATTTCAGGGCTTTTCTGAGGTCAGTGATCATGATTTAGAATGGGAACAGCAAGAAATGAGTGTGGTATGTGCACTGGCTCATCTAACCTGACCCTTCAAGAGTGCGCAACACAGCAGTAAGAGTACAGTCACGTTGGCACTGTGTGTTTGCCTTGCTTCCTACACCTAGTGGCTGTAAGCTGAGTGAAGAGAGCCGGGGACCCAGGCCTCACTGTGGTCTTGGGCTCCTTCCCTGGCATTCCATTCTGCCAGGTGTTCTGCGTCAGGTCCCAGGCCCTCGCTGTCACAGAGCTCCTCCTGGCTTTCCTGCTGTAGTCCGTTGCCTTTGCTGCCATTTCCCTTCTCTGGGTGTGTGCATTTGTCACAATTCATTGAGCTGTCACTTAAGATTTATGCAGTTTATGGTGATCAGGTTACACTTCAAACTATTGGTCTCATTAAAGAAAATGCCTGCTGTGCTCCCTCCCTCCACTGTACATTTCGTTGTAAATTTCTGGCAGGAAGAAATTTATTTTTCTGTACACCCCAAAATCTAAAGTAATAGCTGCTATGTAGAAGTTGGCTCATATGTTTGAAGAGAATGTCATTTTCTTATTGAAGCTAGTATCACAGCTGGGTCAGGTGATGCAGGCCTGCAATCCCAGCACTCTGGGAGGCTGAGGCAGAAGGATCAAACGAGTCCAGCTTGCCTGGACAATTTAGTTACTTGGTGGGCCTCTGTCTCAAAATGATAAAAAATGGACTGGATATGTAGCTCAGTGCGAAGAAAGACCCTGAGCTCAATCCCCAGAACTCTCCAAAGACAAAAAGTATCACATTTTATTTCAGTAGTTTATTTTTATAGTTTGAGTTAGTGATCTTTAAACTTTCTCTTCCTCCTCTCGCTCTCTTTAAATTTTCTCTTCCTCCCCCCCCCCCACAGACACAGACACACACAGACACAGACACACACACACACACACACAGAGGCACAATTTGCAAGGTAAAATGTGTCAATTCAAAAAAAGAGGAACCAACTGAATCACTATTATGCAGAACAGATTTTGCCAGAATTTGTGGTTAGCAAGAAAGTGATGTGTTCCGAGTGGGGGAATTCTGTTTTGGTATTATTTTTTCTTTCCTGAGAAAAATGCCCCACAAAAAGTGATGTTTTGCCTGTCTGCCAAGGTGGCAGAGAAGGACTGCAGGGGAACCAGACACAGGAGTGAGCAGACACTGGCGCTTCCCAGGACCTGCTGTGCTGCTAGGAGGAGCCCAACGTGCTTCTCACAGTCTTCAGCTTGTAGTGGAGGCCCAGATCTCAGGAGTGTCGCTGCCCTCTGAAGTCAGTCATGCTTAGCATGTTTTCTTGCCTTTTTGTTTTTGAGAAAGGGTCTTGCTATGGTTCACATTTGCCTGGCCTCAAACTTGCAGCAATCCTGCCTCAGCCTCCTGGCCTGAGCGTTGGGATTACACCACACCTGGCCTTAATGTTTTCTTTATTTTTTATTTGTTTTGGTGCTTTGAGACAGGGTTTCACTATATAATTTAGGCTGACCTTGAGCTTACAGTGTAGCCCAGAGTGGTCTCGAATAGGCAATTCTCCTGCCTTAGCCTTCCCTGGGATCATAGGTGTGTAATACCACACCTCGCAAAGATAGGTATTTTATGAAAAGTGTTCTGTGGCAAATAGTAGTATTAAAGTACTGTGTAGAAAGCTGAGAATGGGACACATATCTATAATCCCAGAACTCGTGAGAGGCAGAGATAGCAGGATCAAAAGTTTGAGCCCAGCCTGAGTGATTTAGCAAGACCCTGTCTCCAAATAAAATGTTAAAAAAGGGCTGAGGATTTTGTTCAATGTGAAAAAAATAAAGATAAGAAAGCTATCTTTCTTAACTTTATAGGTTATGATTGTTTGTGATTCTATGAAGAAAATATGCTGCTGGGTGTGATAGTGCATACTTGTAATCCCAACACTCTAGGAGGTTGAGGCAAGAGGACTGCAAATTCAAGTCCAGGCTGGACAGCTCTGTTATTTACTGAGATCCTGATTCAAAAAATAAGAATGGGGCTAGGAATGTAGCTCAGTGCGAAGGCCTTGGGTTCATTCCCTAGTAACCTGCACCCACCTCAGAAAAAAAAAAAACACCAAACCACCCACACCAAAACCAAAAAACCATGTTGGGATTAGCTGTAGGAGAGTTGGGTCCTCACTTCATGCTGTTTCCAGTTGACAGGCTGAGGGGAAGTTTTGTGCTGTTTTGGTTCTGTGTGATAGTTGTTGGGGGAGGGGAGCACCTCTAGCCCCCTAAGATTTGTGGAGCAAATATGCTGTGCAGATTTAAAGTGAAGTGACATCAAGTTTGATGAACTCCAGGGATACTTCTCGCAGACTGGAGAAAGTTAAGGTGGGGTAATGTCTCTGAAAAAGTGCAGTCGTGTTATTTTCCAGCTGAAGAAGCATGACTGCATTAATTTCCAGCAGTCTTCCAAATCCTGGTCTGTGCTGGTAAAGTGTTGTCTACTTGGAGTCTTATGAATGAGGTGTAATTAGAGCCAATGAGATTTTACTGCAGTTTGTGAATTGGAGCTTTGAGCGAATGTTGTTATGTAAGGGATGTGACCACAAGCACATTTTGTGAAGACGCCTCACCCATTTCTGCCCTTTAACACTGCTGAGTTTCCCGGTGGCAGTGGCGTTCTTCTTTCCTGTGTGAGTGCTTTTTATGTTAGCTCCCATCCAGTGTCCTGGATATACATTTTTACAGTGTGTTTCTTTCCAGTTGATATTTTTCTGCACCGCTAAATAATTGTTGAGCTTTTCTGTTTAATAATATCAGCATAATCTTATAGTACAGAGGGGAATAGTTGTGCTTCTGAAATTCACGTTTCATAAAATGTGAGTTAGAGATTGTCTTGACATGTTTTCCAGAAATAGTTATTGCAACAGAAGCCATATAACGATTGTCCTTATGCTTGCTCTTTTTGGTACAAAAGACAAAACTTTTTGTATGTCTGTACTATCATCTCAGCATTGTGGGAGCCGGAGGCAGGAAGATGGCAAGTTTGAGCCCAGTCCGGGCAGTTTAATGACTTAGTGAAAGTCTGTCTGAAAAAAAGGTCCAGTATGAAGGTTCTGGGTTTAATCCTCAGTACCAAAAAGGGGGAAAAAAAAAGGAAAAAGAAAAATTCTACTCTCAACTTTACCCCTCTCTGCCCTGCCTCATCCCACCAAACTTGTCCTATACCCTAGAGGTGACCCTGTGGTCAGTAGTGAGTTTCTTAGTAAATAAACTCTGTAGGGTTTTGGAGTTAGAGGGTTGTCCTTGGTTGATCTGAGAACTATTCTGTTCTGTAACAGTTATGTAAGTCTGAGACTTACTGTGGGACTGCAATTCCTTTTTCTGTTTTTCTCCTTTTTTTCCTCTCTCTGTCTGTCTCTCTCTGTCTCTCTCTTTCTCTCTCTCCTTCTGCCCCGCCCCCCCAAGGTGGGAATTGGGGATTGAACCTACAACCTTTACAATGAGCTATACCCCCACCCCTCTTGTGAGACAGGGCCACATTGTGTGTGTAGTTCAGGTTGTCCTTAAACTCACTGTGTTTCCCAGGTTGGCCTCAAACTCACAATGATCTTTCTGCCTCAGCCTCCATGGTCCCCCACTTTATTTTTATTTTTTGTTTTGAGACAGGATCTTCCTGAGTCACTAAATTGTCCAGGCTGGGCTCAAACTCATGATCCTCCTGCATCAGTCTCCCAGAGTGCTAGAACTATGGGATCTTGTTTTAAAGTAGTTTTACAAGGATATCTGGACTCCTTTCACACTCATTTGCAATCTAGAATAGAGGGAGAGACACCTTTAGGGAGGTGTGTGATTGCATCTGGTCCCCTCTTAGAGGAGAAGACCACAGTTAATCATCAGCAGCAGCACCACCCTTGAGGCTCCTGAGGTCTCTGGGGAGCTCACTGGTGAGTCCAGCTGTTGGAATGGCCCCTGGGTGCACAGCAAGGTCCCAGCCCCTTGGAGCTGGCACATTTGAGAAGCTGCAGGGATATTGCAACCCCAGCTGTTGGGAGCTTCCCTTTGAGCACATCAGGCTTGGATGGGTTCTGAGCTTGGACAACTAATTATCTAGGCACCTTTGGCTCCGGACTCATAGCAGAGTCCACACCTAGCCAGGCAGGTCTGGCTTTCAGTGTAGCTGGGTGTGGTAGCCACACCTGTAATTCCAGCATTTAGGAGGCTGGGTGGTGGGGGAGGTCTCTGAGTTTCAGGCCAGCCTGGGCTTTTTAACTGAATTCAAGGCCAGCTGAAATACATAGTGAGTCCCTATCTCAAAAAAAACAACAAATAGAAATATATGTGTGTGTGTGTGTGTGTGTGTGTGTGTGTGTATATATATATGTATGTATATATATAATCTGCTTATTGCTAGTATTGTGCACATAGGGAGACTAGAAACAGGGTTCCTTATCTTTCCTCCTAGCAGAGATGGGTGGGGCTGTGTCCTCAGGAAGGAATTGAGGGGATTTGAAGACAGAGGGACAGGAACAGGGTGTGGGCAGGCAGGTCTGTGGGCTCAGTGCATGGCCTGATGGGATATGAAAGGACCTCCTGGAGCCTCGGGGGTTTAGAGTGCCGCTGAGCAGATGTTCTCCTGAGAGATAACAGTGAGCAGGAGAGGCTTCCTTCATTGCTGACCTCTGAGCACAGCCGGGGTTTCTGTCAGCTGTGTGCTTTCCCTGGTGCCTCACTGAGCTGTCACGTAAACCTCTCAGGCGTCCTGTGATGTCCTTCCCTGCTTTACTGATGAAGCCACTGAGGCACACATCTGTTTGTGGTAAGTGGGGTCTGGCTACTGTTGGGGAGTGGCAGATGTTTCTTTCTGGCTGTTGTCCTTGCAGGCTAGGGTCTTGCACCCCACCATCATGACTCGCTTTAGGGGGCCTATAGTCATGCTACCCAGCCTCTCCAAGCATCTCATGGTGAGATAGTGGCTTGGGACTGTTGCGTGACAGAGTGGGTGGATTCAGGTATATGCGGGAAGGGTCCTAGGGCCCTGGTCTCGTTGGGCTCAGGGCTTGGGCTTTGCAGCAGAACTGCCGAACAACAGGTCCTGACCAGGCTCATGATGCAAGTAGAGCTGGCGTCTCCAGGGTTGAGTGGAGACCTCCTTGGGTTGCCTGCTCGCTAAACAAATCATTTGAGTTTTAGGAGCTACAGGCTGAGGTCCCTTCAAGTCCTTAAGGTGGGCAGAGGCAGGCTCAGTATGGTGGCGCATGCGCATATGCCTGTAATCACAGCATTCTGGGAGCCTGAGGCAGGCGGATTATTGAGAGGAATACTTAGCAAGACCCTGTCTCAAAAAAGAAAAAAACGAAACAAACAAACAAACAAAACCCCCAAAACAAAACAAATAAAATGAGAAAAAGACATTCAGAATATCTTAGATTTAGAATTTTTGAGTATCTTAATCGCACATGTTGAGAGTCTAGCTGCCTCTTCCAACTCAATGTAGATTTGGATGTAGAGAGAAATGGGCTGGATATTTGTCTTCCTGTGATAGCCTTCCTCATTCCTAATTGTTTCTGCTGACTTCTCAGGCCTTAGAATTCCGGTCCAGTTGCGTACTCACTTGTCTGCCCTTGGGGCCTTGTCCTAGTTTTTGGGATCGGCACAGGCTTGCTCAATGGACTCAGTTGGGAGGCACTTGCCCTTGCGTCCTGTGGCTCTTGGCATTCTGGTGGAGGGGCTTACCTTTTTGCTAATGTAGAGTCTCGATCCTCACTAGGATCCAGCCTGAGGTCCTACCAGAAATTTTGGAGTATTTTCCCTTGCATGTCAGGGGATCCTAGAAAACCTGAGTCACTTTCAGATGGAACCATCTAGCTCCAGGAGGGTTAAAAAGCCAGACAGCCAGGCACGGTGGCACATGCCTGTAATCCCAGTGCTCGGGAGGCTGAGGCAGGAGAATCGTTGTGAGTTCGAGACCAGGCTGGACTATAAAGTGAGCTCAAGGCCAGCCTGAACTGGATAGTGAGACCCTGTCTCAAAAAGACCAAAAAAAAAAAAAACCAAAAAAAAAAACAACCAAAAACCAAGAACTCAAGAATGGAGTCTTTGTTCAAGAGATTAGGATTCCTGCCAGGCGTGTGGCGCGTGCCTATAATCCTAGCACTTGGAGGCTGAGGCAGGAGGATCGATGTGAGTATGAGACTAGCCTGAGCTACAAAATGAACTTAAGGCCAGCCTGAACTGCATAGTGAGACCCTGTCTCAAAAAAAAGAAAAAAAAAAAAGAGAGAGAGACTAGGATTCTTTTTGGAACTTTGAGTTTCTACTCACTTATCCCAAGATCCCCCAAATTGTCTAAAATATTTTTTCTTTTAAACTCTGGAAAAGAGTCATCTGGCTTCCCTTGTATCAACATTCCCAAAGAGAGGCCTGGGAGAGTTTTAAGGCATGTGCCAGTGTGAATAGACCCTTTCATAGGCTTTTTCAGGGTGTTCATGGACACTTAAGATCCCATAGCCGATCCCATTTGCTGGTGCCTCTTGCCTCTGAGCTGAGTCAGAGGAAGTCATCTGAGAGGTGATGTTTTCAGCCCTGCACTTCAGTTTTGTGACGTTCTAGGCAAACCAGTGATTTTCCTCCTTGTGGTCTAGGCACTTAAACTTCCTTTGAAAGGAAGCTAGCTTCCTCCCAGCGGGAAATGTCATGTGCGGGTGTGGGTGTGTGTGATGTAGTTCCCTGTGCCCCTCGCCACGGCCTGTCTGTGACTGTCCTAGGAACCTGGGCATGGCTTGTCTCTTGATGAGGATGAGTTGCCATGGACACGTCCAGGCCTCAGCCCTCCGCAGAGCGCTTACCCTGGCCAGTGGTTTGCTAGCTGTGCTGTGATCCAGGAGCTCAGCACCCAGTGTGCAGGCAGTTGACAAGGAAGAGCTTGAGCATGGGCCTCTGTGCCAGATGTCCTCCCATTTTCTTGTTTGGCTTTTGCAGACACATAGCAAAGTGGCTGATTTTGCCCTGATTTGCCCACAGCCCCAGACTGTCAAGCATGCCAGGCTTTGGACCTGCTCCTCCTCAGTGTTTTGGGTGTTGGATGAGGTAGCAAGTAGGGGGTGGAGCCCAGGCTTTGGTATCATTGGCTAATTAATTGGGTGCCAGTCCTGGCTCCACAGGTCAGTTTGCTGGCTCTGTGACCTTGGGCAGGTCACCACCAGCTGGGCTTCTGGTTTTTGCATCTGTAAAATGGGATCACAGTGAGACACTGCACAAAGCATCCAGTGACACAGAAATAGACAACCTCAGGTGGTGGCTCTTGCCTCCGTGGTGATTGATGCTGCATTCCGCTGTTCACGTGGACACGTTTGCCCCTACTTTTGAGCTCATGGAAATGTAAGAACAGGGGAAGGGAGTGTTGTATCCAGTGTTTCATTTGTCCCTCAGCATCTGATGGCTGCTTCAAGCCTGGCAAACATGCAGCTTTGTGGCCACATGACCACCCACATTCTGTTGGTGCCTGAAACAAACAAAAGCTCTCTGAGGTAGTTGATGGTTTCCCCTTTATAGACACCATCATTCCAAATTTTGAGCCGTCAGTACTGTGCATGAGTAGAAAAATAAAAAACAAATAATAGAGGTAATGTTTACAAGAGCAGGAGAGAAGAAGAGAGGAATTCATCCAACCTTTTCTTTTTTTAAGACTGGGGCTTGCTAAATTACCCAAGTTGTCCTTGAACATACGCTTTTTCTGCCTCAGCTCCCAAGTAGCTGGGACGACTGGAGCATAATATCATATCTAGCTCATCAAGTATTTTTTAACACTTACTAGCTTTACTGAGATATAATTTGCATTTTATACAGTTCACTCCTTCAGAGTGTACAATTAAATGGTTTTTAGTTAGCTGGGAGTGGTGGCACACACTTGTAATCTCAGTACTCAGGAGGCTGAGGCAGGAGGATCACCACAACTTGAAGGCCAACAGGACTACATAGTCAGTTCAAGGTCAGCCTGAACTACATATTGAGACCCTGTCTCAACAAACAGAACAAAGTATCCAAACCCTAAAAAATACGTATTTTTTGTATGTACACAAAGATGTGTCATTATCTACACAACTAATTTAGAATTAAATTAGAATTAATCTTCTTTGGTCCAGAAAGAAATCCTGTCCCCACCAGCCCTAGTCAGCTACTACTCTTTTGTCTTACAGATTTGCCTCCTTTGGGAATTCATCTTTCTTTCTTTCTTTCTTTCTTTCTTTCTTTCTTTCTTTCTTTCTTTCTTTCTTTCTTTCTTTCTTTCTTTCTTTCTTTCTCTTTCTTTCTGTCTTTCTCTCTCTCTTTCGCTTTCTCTTTCTCTCTCTTTCTCTCTCTCTCTCTCTCTTTTTTTGTGTTGGTCTTTGGTGAGCTGCTTTTGTCACTAGCATGTTTTCAAGGTCCATCTTGTAGCATGTATCTACTTATTTCTCTTTATTGCCAAATAATACTCCATTATGTGAACAGCTTACATTTTACTTATTCATCAGTTGATAGACATTTGAAATCTCTCCTGATTTTGGTTATTATGAATAATGCTGCTATGAACATTCAATTGCAAACATGTGTTTTGTGTGAAGAGATGTTTTTGTTTCCCTTGAGTGAGTACCTAGGAGTGGGATTTCTGGATCCTCTGGTAACCTGTATGTAACCCTATGAGTAACAGTCAGATGGTTTTCTGCAGTGCGCAGTCCTCCCACACTGACACCAGCAGGCTCTGTGGAGGCTCTGATTTCTCCACATCCTCATCAGCACTTGTCATTGTCTGTCTTTGCCTTATTAGGCATCTTCGAGGATGTGAAGTGACATCTTATTGGGGTGTACATCTTTTTACCTGGCTCTTGGCCACTGGTGTATCTTCTTTGGAGACATATCTGACAATTACAACCTTGTGTGTGTGTGTTTTTTTTTTTTTTTTTTTTTTTGGTCTTTTTTGAGACAGGGTCTCACTTTGTAGTTCAGACTGGCTTTGAGCTCACTTGGTAGCCCAGGCTGGCCTTGAACTTGCAATGATCCTGCCTCAGCTTCCTAAGTGCTGGGATTACAGATGTGCACCACCACGCCCGGCTTTTTTTTTTTTTTTAGAAGTGAATGGGAGAGTATTTTTTATCGGTACATTTTACATAAACATAACATTCATCATGGGGAATTTGTATCTGTACGTGGTGTAACTTCATTTTTTTTTCCTGTTCCACTCCCCTCCCTTCAACCCCTCTTCCCCTCCTTATTTACAAAAGCTTTGTTTCCATTTTCCTTCTTTTCTCATTTTTTCCTTTTCCTTTTCCTTTCCTTTGTTCCCTCACCCCCTCCCTACATCCCCTCCCATTTGGACATTTTCTTCCTATTCCAAAATATCTGTTATACATTTGGTCCTTATTCACACATTCAGTTTCTTGCACTGGAGAAACAACGCAGTATTTAAACATGTGTGTCCAATTTATTTCACTTAAGAGTATGGTCTCAAGGTGCATCCATTTAGCTACAAGTGTCTCAAGCTTGTCCTTCTGTATGGCTGTGTAGTACTCCATTATATAAAAAAACACATCTTTATCTGTTCATTGGTCACTGGGCATTTGGGCTGTTTCCAAGAATTAGCTATCATAAACTGTCTCTGTAAACATGGGTGCACATATGTTTCTGTGGTATGATGCTTTTAATACTTTTAGGAAGATACAAGTGCATCTTCTAGTTTTAGTTTGTTTTTTGAATCTCCACACTGATTTCCACAGTGGTTGCACCAGTCTACACTCCCACGAACAGTGGAGAAGAGTTCCTTTTTCCCCACAGCCCTGCTATCATTTGTTATTGGTTAATTTCTTGATAATAGCCATTCTTTCTGGGGAGAGATGGAATCTCAGTGTTTTACATCTCTCAAATGACCAGTGATGCAGAGCATTTTTTCACATATTTATTTGCTATTTGTATTTCTTCATCTGAGAAGTGTGTATTCATCTCAGATGCCCATTTTTGGACTGGGTCTTTAACTTCGTGTGTGTGGGGTCTGACTGTTTTGAGTGCTTTATTCTAGATGGTAGTCCTTTGAGGAATAACTGGGAAAACTTTTTCCATGTTGTGGGTTGTCTCTTCATTCTGTTGGTGTTGTCTCTTGCCGTTCAAAGTTTTTTTTTTTTTAATGAGATCTTAGTTGATTCTTTGTGATATTTCCTGTGCGGTTGGGGTTTTGTCCATAAAGTCTTTGCCTACACCAGTGACTTCAAGAGTTCTACTTATTTTATCCTCCAGCAGATTTAATGTTTCTGATTAATATTTAGATCTTTGATCCATTTCGATTTTAGTTCAGTACATAGTGAAAGATTTGGTCTAGTTTTAATGTTAGGCATATGGAAAGCCAATTTTTCCAGCACCATTTATTAAAGAGACTCTTTCTTTTAGTAAAGGTGTTTTGGCCCCTTTGTCAAAGATGACATGACTGAACTCTGTATCATTTCTAATTTTTTAATTTTGTTTTTATTTTTTATTCTCTTTAATGGTTTAACCAATCTCACATTCTTACATCTGATAATCTGAGCAATTTCGTTGAACATAACAATACATAATACAACAACCACCGTTAATTCCTATCATTTTGTTTTGAAACCCTGTATTATTTTTATTGTTTTTGCTTTGTTTTGTTTTTGTCTATGGTGTTAGTATTTTGTTATTTTTCTTTTTTATTATTCTCTTTAAAATAAAAATTTTTGAAAAATTAACTGAGTGCTCCGCTGTGGGCCCCGTGGATGATCCACAGTGGGCCCCGCGGCTGCTCCACTGTGGGCCCCGCGGATGATCCGCAGTGGGCCCCGCGGCTGCTCCGCTGTGGGCCCCGCGGCTGCTCCGCAGTGGGCCCTGCGGCTGCGCCACTGTGGGCCCCGTGGCTGCTCCTCTACTGCTCCGCAGTGGGCCCGGTGGCTGCTCCGCTGAGGGCCCCGCTCAGGGCACCTCATGGACTGGACCCGCCCCCACCCATAGCACGACGACAGGGTGGAGCCAGGTGGTCTGCTCTGAGCATATGTGTTTTCCCACCTCCAACCATGGCAGTTTGTATACACCCATGTATGTTATAGTATAGTCTGAGGCAGCTATATCTCTTCCCAAGGCGAGAGTCCAAGGATATAGATAAACCCAGGAGTACAGTTATTATCACAGGGAAGATGACTGATTAAGTGGTAGGGCAACGGAGATGAGGGAGGAGAAAAATTGAATGATCAAATGGGCCATCATCTGTGTAACTGAGTAACAAAGGTGAAGGTAACATTATGTAGGACAGCATCCAGAGCTAATTCCCTTCTATGTTCTCTATAATTCTGTATTTCCTCAATCGTTTTTGT
>PVLD010015961.1:30965-46790 GCA_004027595.1 Dinomys branickii | reverse complement strand
GAACACACACTTCGAAGATATCAATATGTAAAGCAGCAACTATTGGTGTTTTTTTGTTGTTGTTGTTGTTTTTGCTGTTGTTGATGTTTGCCTGTTTTGTTTTTTGTCTTTGGATTTTTGGTTTTTGTGTTTTTTCTGTTGTTGAGAGGATTAATTGTCTGACTAAATTTGCATGTCTGGATATGGGCTTATATATTTATACTTCGAAGATATCAATGGATAAAGCAATAACCACTGTTGAGATCATATCACCTTGTCTATAGATTAGTTGTGATTGTACTAGTTTTTATGCTAATTGGTGTCTGTTTGTCAATATGTTTTTGTACTTGTATTTTTTTTTAAATAAAAAAAAAAAAGAATTGGTTTCAGGCCACTCCAGATACCAAAATCTGGGACTGCTTAGTATACAAAGTAGTGTGTTATGTGAGTGTAACCTGTATACACCCTGCTGTACACTTTAAATCATCTTTAGATAACATAATACCGAATACAGTGCAGTATAAATATTTGTTATACTACATTGTTTAGGGGAAAATAACTTAAAAATTCTACATGTTGAGCACAGATATATTTTTTCTGCATATTTTTGGTCTGTGGTTTGTTGAATCCATGCAGAACCAATGAATGTTTAGTAATATTTGTGTGTGTGTATCTATATATTTAAAGGGTGCTGAAGCAAACATTTACAGCATTTGTGGAATCAGGGTTAAGGGTCATACTTGGTAACATTTTTGAATTTTCTTGTAAATCTAAAATTATGTCAAAATGAAAATGGTATATATATGTACATACATAAGTGGGGAAAGTGAGGGAATTTCGTTTGAAAGTGGTCACTAGCTATTTAACGGTGGACAGCTTATATTAGATGCATTGAATTTGTTAAAAGTGAAGTTGCCTATAAATCAACCGTCCATGAAGGCTCCCTGATAACCCATCCTCCTGCCGGCGGGTGCCCAAACCCACACACACACACACACACACACGCCTTGTGGAATGTGCCTAGAGAGGACTGGCCGCGGCCAGCCTGTTGCTCCCAGTAGGCTGGAGCACAGTGCTGCACCAAGCTGTCTTTGAGCGCACACCACCTTTTGCAGGTACTGAGAACACTGAGCCCTCCAAAGCCGCAGCTGCTCAGCAGCAAGGAGGAGAGTTCTCCAACAGAAAAGTTCTTTCCCATCTGCTCCTTCCGTAGAAGGTTCAAGGTCACTAAGTCCCACAGCCAGGACCCTTGACATTTGGTTCTTAATCAAAAGGACCTTCCCACACCACCCCCACCTCTCCTGGTGTTTTATCACGAGATTTTGTATACACAAAATGAGAAGTTTGCTTATGACTCTTCAGAAAGGATTCAAGGAAGGTTCTTTATGTCGCAGACACCACACAGAGTTCTCCAAAGTTAATTTTATGTTTTGGAAAAAGTTGCGTTTACTTGTAGCTCCTCGGAGGAAACTTGCCTGAAGGCTCTGCTGTCCCCAGGCACCAGTGCGGGAGGCTGCAATGACCCCAGCAGCTGGGCAGCAGGGACTGGAGCCAGCCCGGCAGGAAGCCGTGGGCAGGGGCAAAGCATGGCCCGAGGTGCCCAATCAGGGAGCCTGAACTCAGCTGCAGCAGAGTTCGGGCCGGGGGTGCCCGTGCTGCAGAGCAAGGGCTCCCAGCAGACCGTTTCGTTGCTGCTGCTTCCTGTGAAGGTGCCGTATGGCTGTCAGGCCACGGCTCCCCATTTGAAATTTTTTCCTGGTTATGTTTATTCCAGAAGGAGTAGACTCTGGGTAGCTAGACATGTGTACATTTACACAAATGTGCACGTATACACATACATATATATCACATATGCACAAAGAATTTCTGACTTTTCAAAAGATCCTTTAAAAAGAAAGCCAAATGCTTTCCTGTGTAATTTTTTTCTTTTCTTCTTTTAGTCCATATAATTAGCTACTGTGCATTTTGCTGTTACGTGCTAGACACTGTGCTAAGCTCTTCGTTGCATACTTCCATTTGTTTCTACCACCCTATAAGGCATTTAGGATTATGATTTTTCACTTGACACAATAGACCGGAGGCCCAGAGAAGTTAAGCAAATTGCTGGCAGTCACACAGCATCAAAGAGCTAGAGCTGAGATTTGAGTTCGGTTCCATGTAGCTGCAAAACCTGTACATCATCCCCCAGATCCACAACATGTAAAACCCAGGGGCTGTGGCTGCTCATAGCAATAGCAAATAATTTACTGAGATCAGGAGTTTGAAAAGTTGGGTTCTAGTAAAAGAGGAGGGGGTCCCACAATTATGAGAACCAGACCAGACCTACGCAGCTCCGTGTGTGGACTTCTCCGGAGCCGCCGCTCCCCGCAGCCCGCTCCCTTGCAAACCTCCCGTGCCTGCATCTGGCTTGAAACGATCAAAATTCATGTAGATTTCCACGGCGCATGAGAGGGCTCTTGGGTTCTGACTTCCTGCCTTTTTTTCATATCCTGTCATTAACTCAGCAACCCTGAAAACCCCACAGACTTGAAGGAAAGCCCATCTTATTAAAGTTAAAGATGATAATGTCTTTAAAGTTCTTTCTTATTTTTAATGCATTTCTTTAACTGGTTGCCACACACAGTGCCGGGATTGCTGTTGGTCTCCACTGAAAGCCCCCAAGCTCTCATCTTCCAGGGGGCCATTTTTACTACATACCTTCCTTCTATTTGATCCTTTTAATTATATCCTTCCCCAGAAGACCTTAGTGTGGGGAAAGGGGGTCAAAAGCAGCATTTTAAGGTAAAAATTAGGTTTCCATTTATATAACCAGAGCTTCCCATCAACTTGTAATAACAAACATTTCCACCTGGACATGCCGTTATATCACACCCATGCATAAAGAGCACTCTGTTCAGGCTTAGGGCTTTACACATAGTAATAACCCACCTACTTCTTATTTTGTGCCAGAAATTCTTCTAAGAGGCTTGCATGCATGAACTCATTCACTCCACGTAACAGCCCTATGAAATACACAATAATAGCTTCCAACCAGACAGAGGAGGAGACTGAGGCATGGGAGGTGATACTCTTAGCAAATACCAGAGCCAGGATTTGAACCAAGGCAGTCTCAGCCCAGAGACTCTGCTCTTAAACACTGCCCCGTAATCTTCCTCCTGCACATAAGTGTTCAGTGCCCATTAGAAACACTCACCAAGGTTAAAAAGCTCAAGCCCTTTGACAGAGAAATGATCTAAGCCAGATCTGAAGATCTGAACCACTCAGAACTTCAGGTTGCTTCTTTCCTTCTTAAAGGTATTCTATCCAGGGAGCTTCTGGGCTTCCTTAGGATCCCCTTCCCTAGTTGTATTAGTACCCTAGAGCAGTGGTGGCAGTGAAACCATGGTACACTGTGTTATTTTTTACTCTTTTAAGACAAAAGATGTCCATGTATGAGTTGCTTTGTCTAAACTAAAACCTCAGTATTCAGGTTTAGTTGCAGTGTTGGCACTTGTGATAAGTAAGTGGGTCCTACATTGCAGTTTGGGCCCTCGGTTTCTAAAAGGTTCACCATCACTGCATAGGGGGTCAGTAAGTCCTTCTTCAGACCCAGCCCAGTGTCTCTTCTGCTTTAAGTCCCCCACTGACTTTGCATTGATCTACTGGTAAGCTGGATAAAACTGAGTCATCCCTCCTCTGTGTTAAAGAATTTAAATAATATGCTGGCCCAAGTGACTCAGTAGTTATTTTTGTAACGTAGACATTGAAGAGCTGCTGAGATACATACATCAACCACCCATTTCACAGGTGGGAGAACTGAGTCCAGACCACATTGGAGTCCTGTTTTGATGGGGTGGCTAGAGAGTGGTAGAGCCAGCTTTGCTGAGTTAGACATGTTCATTCACCTCTCATGTCAGTCATTGGCAATTTTGTAATTTTTCCTGACCCTCCAAACCCTTTGCAGTGGTGCTCATATATGGAGGGAACTTATTTTTCATCCTTTGACCATCAGGCTCATGAAAGGGTCGGATCAGCAGGGCCACCAGCATGAGCGATGTCCTCATAAGGGAAAAGATCTTCAACACAAAAATCATGTCAGTTTTTTTCTGTGTTTGGTTGTGATTGGTTTTGAAGTCCTAAGAAGATAGGGGTTTTAATGTGTGAATTTTTTTCCTACTAAGTTCAGAATCCACTCGAAGGCATTATAAATGACCTTTATACAACTAAGTTTTTTTTCCCATTTGGGAGAAGAGAAAAATGAAGCTCTGAGATGTAAATTAACTCACGTTTTTTGGCAATTATTAGTAACTCCTAAATTTTCCTTAATTCTGTAGTTGCAAAGAAAGTCACCTTCAGAAGTACAGGAGGGAGGTCTAATTCACTGTCACAAAGAAATCCTTCCTCAAAATAATGTTTCTCGAACTTCTACTATTAAAATTCTGAATGCTGTGTGTGGGCAGCAGATATTTTTAATATAAACAATTTCAAATAGTGTAACAGAGATGTTTTAATGTCACCATGAGAGATGTGGTTTCCCCATGGTTCTCAGGCCCTTCCCTCTAACTCAAGCAAGGAGTCAACCCAGTGTTAGGTCAGCTTCAGATCAAGTCTTCATTTCCTGCTGAGTATTTTATTTATTCTAGGCTGGTGTTTTGTTCAGAGTGTCAGAGAGTATATTGGACTTGCTTGTGTCTGGAAAGAATAATGAAAGACTGCAAGAATTAAATTTGGTGCCAAATTAACATCATCCTTCCCTTCCCCGCTGATAATTTTTACATCCCAGTCACATTCAGGGTGGCTGGAAGCTTTACAGGTATTTCTGAGGCTCCAGCTCTTATTATATTTGATCAGGAAAGAGTAATCACAGAATTTTTAGAAAGCATTGTGCCAAGATTTCAGAAGCCCTGGGGTTTGGGTTTATAGCTTTGTTATTTTAAACCTAAATGCTTTAGCTGTGACTGAAAGAGAAACTTGCCATGGGTTTAATCTTAATGTTAAACCAGCACAAAGAGGGATTGTGGCATATAAGCAAACAGAACTGTAGAGCCAGCTCGTGTATTCAGAAGTCACTGACTTGGTGTCTACTCCTGTCTTCCAGTACCCTGGTCACTGAAAAACAGCAGCATAGACAGCGGCGAAGCAGAAGTTGGACGGCGGGTGACACAGGAAGTCCCACCGGGGGTGTTTTGGAGGTCACAGATTCACATCAGTCAGCCCCAGTTCTTAAAGTTCAACATCTCCCTCGGGAAGGATGCACTCTTTGGTGTTTATATACGAAGGGGACTGCCACCATCCCATGCACAGGTATGACCCTGTCTGATATAGCCAAGTATTTAAAGATATATACATGTACCACTTATGCCCGCTAGGATGTTTAGAACATGAACAATAATAACCAGTGTTGGCAGGGATGTAGAATAATCGCAACACTTGTTCAAGGCTGGTAGAAATAAAAAGTAAGAAAGTAAGGTCCCTACCTAAGGAAGCCAGCTTGGCTAGATAGAGAGGTTAAGTTTGGGATGCTTTTCTGTTCAGGGGCTTTCGTTATTGGATTAACCATTAAAATTACTGGGAGGCATCTCACTGCATGTGAAAAGAGTAATCTAACAATCCAAAATTCAATGGTTGTTTCTCTACGGCATACTCGTACTTTATTCTTCGGGATGATCACAACACTATAAAGATGAGATCTTACTTTTTGCCCTCTCATCTCTCCTTTAATTTGTCTTCAAAAAAATTCATTATGTATACCATTGAGGATGAATTAGCACCTCCCTACCTTGGTGTCCTTTTTTAAAATAAGAGTTATGTATCTTGAGAAAAGTCACATGGAGTCTTCCTGCTTCTCTTGCCATTGAATCCAGCAAATACATAAAGTACATTAGGAAAAAAAAAAAAACCAGTGGAGGGAAAATACCTACATACCCTGGCAAAGCTGATTTGAAATGTGTTGGAAAGGTATTCATCTAGAAAATTCTATTGGAAGAATTTAAAACCATTGACAAACATGAAACAGTAGGGCCACCATTCCTTGTCTTTAGCTCATGGCAGACATTGCTAATCAATGACAGCACTTTTCCTACTAAGCCCAGTGCACAAATACCTCCAACATAACTCTCAAGGAAGCCACTACCAATCGACCAGTGTTGGCTCTCAAGATGAAACTTATTTTGCAATTCCATCTTCACAGCCTGAAATGATCAATATAAGGACTCAAAGGCCTACTTCATTTCTGAGCAAGGAGGGTTGCATAAGTTTTTATTACTACACACAGCCCATGCTATGGGGACCAATATGTAAAGTGGTAATCAATGAGGCTTCCATCCATCCAGAAAAATATTTATTGGGCTAGGCACTGACTATCCAGAGAGATGAGTTAATACAACCCCTTCCCAGGCAGAGCTCCTGATACAGAAATCACATCTGCTCTCCAAAGAGATTCTCATCCAGAGGTAGAAAGGAATTCAGCAGAAAAGACTCTCTAAGGCATTTTTGTAGCTTCTGGCCAGGCAGCAGGGTGCTGCTCTGGGAAGTTATGCAAATTGTTAGGTGGTCTCCTTGACATTCAGGCTCCACTGATTCGACTGTAGCATAATGAAGGATTTACAGGGGTGAAATCTGCTTGTTGGCATTACTCTTATAAGTACGAACATGCCTCTGGGCACAGCTGAGCATAACTTTCCTCTCCGCCAGTTGGCTGCATGGAGCTGTGCTGGGGGGACATTTCTCCCCCATTTTGTTCCAAAGCACTGTTCTTCCTTCCCTCTTCCCTTGCAAGCTCTGGGCAGCTGGAGTCACGGAAAAACCAGTGCTTAACAGCAAGTCAAGTAGGCAGCTCTCTGCAACTGAGCGATAGTGGACAGCAGCAGAAACACACTCTACCTGGCTTCCCTGCTATTCTGACGCTCAGGACTCCAGTCCTCAGTGACAATGTCTTTTTTTTCTTTTGTGGCTACACCACACTGTCCATCTCCTGCCAAGCTAGTGATTGTTCTAGTGATCGTCCTCTCAAAATAACTCCACTTTGGGGACAGCCCCATCACACATTTCAAGGGAAGGAAAATGAATAGGTATGTGCTGATACGTACTGGAGTTTTAGTCCAGCTGCCAATTTAGGGATTTCAGGGTACATGGCGGGGGGGGGGGGCTCACATAAGCTAGGCATACTGCAGATGCTCAGAAATGCACAAGACGAGTACAATATAGGGGCTCTGCTTTAAAACAGAAATTAAAAAAAAAAAAGAAAAAGACTCCCTACATAGCCTCACAGTCATCCACTGCCATTACATGCATTCATGTCCATGTGATGAGCTACATTTCCTGCAGGAGACAGTGCTTAGCTCTTTGCAGGGATAGGTGACTTAACTCACATCTCAAACTATTATAGAATTTCTCATTTCTATTGGCATATCCTATCAAGGAACATAAGTTCTATGGGGATTGGCAGTCTAGCCAAGGTGACTCATTTGAGCTAGAGAAAGAAAAAGATAGCGATGGTGAGGGGAAAGCCCATGAAATTCTATTGGCTCTGTTGTACAAAATGTCTGTGTTTAAATTTTACAGAGTATCATGCTCTGACCAAGAGCCTACAAGGTTTAGTACCCTTGTCCAAGGATATTAAATACAGAGGAGAATCCTTTTTTACCTGCTTAAATTTCCCAAGAATCGGAGTCTGTCCCAGCTGACTTTTTGAAACTAGCTTTTTACAGAAGGTACAGAAGCAACGGAGGCATGGGAAAGAAAATCCTGGAGCTAGGGGGAGAGTTTCTAAATTCAGGCCCACCACAAAATCACCAGCTGACCTTGGATATGTCCCTTAACCTAGCTTTAACACCAGTTTCTTCCCGTACCTATGTTCCCTACCTCCCAACATTGTAATTGCACAGCAACAAAGATAGGATGGGAAAACACTTTGTAAACCAAAGCACAATAGAAAGATGTTTTATATAAGCATCTCAGTACACTTAAAAATTGGGGGCTGAAGGTGCAGCTCAGGGGTAAGGTGCTTGCATAGTACACGCAAGGCCCTGGCTTCCACCCCCAGTATGGCAAAAACAAAATTATATGTAACCCTAGCATTTACTTTATATGGAAGCGCTATACACAATAATGCAAATACAAACTTTTAAAATAAAATTAGTTTTCTAGGTATTGTCTTCTTACTGAAGAATGAAAAATATTTTCATGGCAAAAAGTTTAGAAAAAAAAAAGAAAGTAAAACTACCCACAGTTTTAAAGTGGTGCCTATTGGCCAAATGACAATAAATTGTTTTTGCTAAAACAAAACATACCCATTGTAGTAAGAATGAAAGTAACAACAACAGCCGGAGAATCTTAGTGCCTTAAAGTAGCAAAGCGTATTTCCTGTTTATTGTATGTCCCTGGGCTATTCCCACTCCCTCCCTGCAGACAGCTGGCAATGTCTGGAAAAGTTTTTGGTGGTCACCACTAAGCAATTGTTACCAAAATCCTCAGGTAGGAGCCAGAGATACTGCTAAACCTCCCACAATGCGCAGGAAAACTCCAGCAAAGAATTTACCCAGCCTCATACATCAAAAAAGCCCTGTTTCCAATGCTCATCTTCAGTTAATCAGGACTTGGCTCAATGTCACCTCACACGAGGACATAGCCCTATGGAACCTACACTGTCAAGAACATGACCAGTTGGCCAGGAAAGGAAGAAAAGATGCACTGACTCCTGAGCAATTCGGTCTGATATTAACCAAAGCCACTCGCATCTGAATGTCAGTGGGGCGGAAAGTACAATTTCATGATGCCCCTGGAAGGAAGAGCTCCACAATCTCAACAAAATCCCTAATGACATAAAATGTTGTGATACCTTTCCTAGTGGTTGGTCTCTGTATTCACCCTCAATCCTTGATCTAAAAATAAATTGTTATGGATTTTATCCATATTGCTCAATTACCCTGAAAGTTTGCACTATTTATGCTCCTACCTACCGGGAGCATTATGTAAGTGCCCATTTCAATTACTTGGATCCTTACATAAACTAGGTGTTACCATTTTCCAAGCTTTGTCACTTTGAAAGGTAGATATTGTTTTAAATGCAGCATGCCTGACACTCTGCATTGCATTTTTTAAGATATACTTAAAAAAGAAGTCAATCTAACCCATTCCTAACCTACCGACTTGAACTCTCTGGGGGACAGTGTGCGTACAGCACAAGCCTAGTGCTTCTTGCCAAACATTTGAAACCCTGCAAACTGTGTCAGATTTGCTGAGCTCCAGTTCTCGAAAAGAAACAGATCAAACTAGGGGGAAAAAAATAATAATCTGACCTGGCTACAGTGCTAGGCATCAAAGGAAATCTCAGAGGCTGTTGCTGTGAGTCAGGATCTTGGGTGGTTAAGGCAGCAGGCAAGTTTGCTTGACAGTTCCTCACTGATTGCTGCTGATATGTCAAGCC
The DNA here is from genome assembly GCA_004027595.1 of Dinomys branickii. NCBI lineage: Eukaryota > Metazoa > Chordata > Mammalia > Rodentia > Dinomyidae > Dinomys > Dinomys branickii. The sequence continues at coordinate 37,405 of PVLD010015961.1, read as the reverse complement.
AAGTAAAACCCTTTGCGAGAACAAGTCAATAATCGGCAAATTAGGTACATGATTAACCTGAGACAACAAGATGCAGTTACCGCTTGGGAGCCCTGCCGGGACTTCACCTTCTCCACAATCCTGTTTAGCAAATATTAAAAATGCCTATTTCATCACTCAGACTGATGGAGCCAGGAGCCCAGTGACTTCCAGCGGCAACTTAGGAGCCTGGGCTAGGCTCACAGCACCAGCGGCTTGATTAAAGGGAAGTACAGGGATTGAATGGCTGTAAGAGAGAAACAGACGCCCCACCCACTCTTCATTTACACAGGGATGTTTCTCTGGGAGGGAAGCAAAACTATCCACACATTAAACACATTAACCAATGGAAGGCAACTGTTTAAGAGGCCACAAATTGCCCCGTAATCACACCAAATAAATGCAAATATGGCAGCATGGGCAAGTGTGAACTCAGATAAAATGAGCTGAGCAAACATTCCTGTTTGTCCCCATCAGCAGAATTCCCGTAATGACATATTTTAAAAGCAAATTTATAGGTGGTGATTAGTAGTATTAGCTTTTGCCAGCTCTGGTTTATCTCTCTCTGTGTCAGAGCCTTATTTGCAAAGGCACTTTCTTTCCTTGACCCCTTCTTTCCTGCCCTGGCAAGAGGGACTGACTAAGCACCTCAGACACTGGGGCTCTGTCACGTTGCCGTTGTTTCTGCACCCCATGGTGCCCGGTTATCAGCAGATCATCTCCCTGAGGCGCTGTAAAGGGGAGGTGATGCCAGGCTTTGGATGTCAGCTTGTGCCACACACCACGTAAGCACTTTGTAGAAACCTTTCGGAAGATGTTTTGATTTCATTTTGAGGAGTGGCATATTTTTACTGCCATTTTTTTAAGAACCTTTCCAAAAGACCTTAAGGTTTAAAGATGTTATGAAACCAATCTGATTCTTCTCCACTGGACTCAAAGCACTTCTGATAAGGAACTTCCTCAGGAGACCCACTTGGATTATGTGTTGGCTTCATAATTGCTGCCCAAATCAGGGGATGCCCTCTCAGGCAGCTGACAGATTTCTCATGGGATGCTTGAGTTTGACAGAAGAGCTGATGGGTGGGAGGAGATGGTACTGGGCAAGGTGCTGAGTGCTTCTCAAGAAGAGCAGTGCTGGAATTCATGGACCTCAGGAAGACAAAGAAGAAAGACGAATGAGTCAGGACAGGACCACATCACATGTTCAGACCCAGTGGAGTCCTGGAGTTGCTGTAATTCAGGATTTGGCAAATTTTCTAAGCAGAGGGTCTTTATCTTCAAGTGAAATTTTGGTATAAGACAGATGAATGATTTTGTTAACAAAAATATAGTCAAAATCCATTTTTATGTTAATTTCTGTATATGAATATCGATGAGTATGTGTGTATTCATAGGGACAGTCACCCCTCAGAATCCATGAGAGACTGACACTGGGATGCCAAAATCTGCACATGCTCAGGTTGCTTAGAAACTGACATAGTAGGTGCAAGAACCTGAGCACATCCTTCTATAGACCTTACGTCATCCTTAGGTGATTTGTGATATCTAAAGCAGTATAAATGTTATGTAAATAGTTCTTACCTATATTGTTGAGGAGTGGTGAGAAGAAAAAATTTCCATATTCAGTAAAAATGTATACTTCTTCTGAATATGTTTCTGTCCACATCACTGGAATCCCTGAGTGTAGACCTCACAGATGCCGGCAGGTGAGAACGGACACAGCTGTCTCCCAGAGAAGGAGACTGACTCGTAAGAGTAGACCCGTCAAGAGACAAGAGAAACAAATAGGACCAGGAATCAGATTTTTAAACTACTTATTTTTAGCCAAAATAAAATATTAAAGGTCAGCAAGCCCCTCCCCTCTCCAGGATAGACAAGTACCCTGAAAGACTGGAAATAAATACAATAAAATCATAACACTCACTTGAGTTGCTGAATTGTAGATCTCCTAATTTTTGTTATATTGCTCTGTCTTTAAGAAAAGTGACTCTGCTACATGAATGAGTCTACTTTGAATTTTTAAAAAATCCTCAGGAGGACACAGACGATGACTGTGATCTCACTCTGAAGATGTAATTGATTTTTGTATTTATTTTCTCTGCATAGGCTTAAAAAAATCATAACAAATATATGTAAGGAGTTGCAAATAGCAACAGTATTTTCTTTCATCATTTCCTTCCCAGGCAATGTATCCTCTTCAATTAAATTGATCCAGAAGTTTGAAAGAGAAGTGAAAGGAAATAATTATTTCAAGGTTAAGTTACTTAAAACATCTAACAACTGCTTCCATCCTTTGCTTTAGATATAAAAGTAGGGAAGTTGTGCCAAGCTTTACAGCTCTCCTTTGGAAAGATCTCTGATTATGGGATGAGGTACATGTTCATTTGGAATTCTACTCCTCGTTTTACATGCTGACAGGAACATGTAACGGGACAGTTCTCTGCCTGGAGTTTGCTAGAGCAGGATCCACCAGTGCGGCTGCCTTTGACTTTATCTGAGCAGACACACATCAGCCTGGAGTCAAAAAAAAAAAAAAAAAAAGGAAAAGCCCAGTATAGATTCTTTTTTTTAAAGCTTCCTAATAAATGCCAGTTACAGACATTCAAATCTGTGTTCAGAAATGTTAGGAAAAGCTTTGTTCTAAGATCTTCACAAAAATTAAGAGCATCTAGGACGTCTATTGAAAGCTTTCTCAGTACAGATGCTTTGTAAGGAAGCAAACATTGTTAGAAGATATCCATATTCACTTACCATTTGTCTGATCACTTTGAAAATGATCTCCACTCAGAGATCCCTCTGCATTTAACACGAGTGTCTATGCCCACTTGGAACGATAATCATAATGAACTCTGGCGTTATTACTGAGCGTGACTGTGGACCTGAGACTATCTCATGTGCATTAATTTAGTTTGTCCATATAACAGCACTGTGAGGAAGGACCTATTTGGAGTACTCCCACTTTACAGAAGGGAGAACTGAGACAGAATTGAGGCTTACAAGCCTGCAATGTACCATACAGAGCAGTCAGACACCTTCCTTCCTCTCTCCAGTGCTCATTTCCAGGAGTGTCTGAAATAATGTAAACCTCATCATTTTCAGAATAAAATTACAGCTCCTGCCAAAACCAGGAATTTCATTAAGTCAATGAAAGTGGTGCTGGAGATCTTCTTGAATGTGTCAAAGGAAACCTTGGTAAATACAGATCTGGCTGTGAAAGTACAGTTGAACACCAAGGCAGAGAAAATTAACAAAGAAGGTGACAAGATCAACACTTTCAAGCAGACGATTATAAAAGCACAAAACGAGATCCTGGGAAATTTGATGAAGATATACACTCTGCTCACAGAAATGTCCTTTTAGATTGCGTTGGGCTGGTCAAACTAAAGGGATGTTGTTTTGTTCCTATGTGCTTCGTTGATTTGAAGATGCACATAGTACTCATCCTCCGTCATCTCCGAAAACAGGATGCATTTGGCGATCGATGAAGCTGAGGCAGAATAAAATGTTTGGTGTCACATTTTTGTACATGTATAAAAACTCAGTATTCATCCTAACAACTACAGCATAGTTGCAAATATAACCTGAACCTCCCTGAATTTAAGATAAAATAAACTAGCTTTATAACTTCAGTTCCTTTTGCAAGATAAAGGTCTAATCAAACATTTCTTCGTTTGTTGAGTGCATTACTTTAGGTGGCCTCTTATTCATTCTAAATATCCTCAGATGACTAGGTCCTACTGTGGAAACCAAGTCAGTGCAGGATATCATTATAATTTTTAGGAAATACGTATATAAATATTTGTAAAGTAACATTTGGATAAGCATTCTCTGGAATGTTTATACAGCTGCTCTAAATATAACGTGTGGGTAGAAGAGGGTGGTCAGTCCTGACTGCTTGGCCATTTATCTCACCCCCAGCACTTTCAAGCTGTGTGACTGTGGGAAAGTCATTTCCCTCATGTGTAGATTGTTGCCTGATAATACTGTGCACTCCTAGCACTCTTGACAGGCTAAGTAAAAACTTAAAGTTATAAAGCATTAGACTTGTGGTGGCTTGCAGAAATGATATATTACCATGTTTTCCTAACACAGTATTCATAACACAAGGTCCAATATGCTTTTAGAAGATAATTTTGATTTGTAGTTTTGTCATAATAAAGTAAGTAATGTCTAGTGCTGATAGGAAAAGTAGAAAATATTAACATTTTTAAGTATATTTTCCAGTTTTCTGCTCACAGAATCTTTTTTTTACAAATCTGGGATTGCTCTGTGCGTATCATTTTCAGCCTGATTCTTTACATCAGACACAGGAGCTCAAATATCACATGGCTTCTCTTATAGGAGACGCTCAAATTACAAACAAGGAGCAAAGTGAAAGATAAAAAACAGGAAGTAGGGAGCTAGGTCCTCCTCTGGTGCAAGGGGGTCACGAGGTGGAGGGAGAGGGGAAGGGGAGGGAAAGCCGGTGAAAAATGAAATTAAAATGTGTTATGTACGTGAGCCAACTTCACACAAGGAATGTGAACATTATGTACTGCAAGCATACACTAATAAAAAAATAGGGAGGGAGAAAAACCTTTCAAAACTCTAAATATTTTTTCAAAAACCCATTTTAAATGCCTAAAAAAATTGTCCAGACCTTTAAAAAAAAGTTTAGCTGATCTTCTTTTATTGTTAATCATCCTACAGTAAACGTCTTTACAGGCATGTGTGCATGCATTTTTTAAATAATTTTTATAATGAATTCTTAGAGTAGAACTACTAGCTCAGAGGATTTAAAGCACATCCAGCCTTTATAACAATAACAGTAACCATAAAATTAGCTAACACGAATAGGGTGCTTCCCGTGAGCCAAGCCTAATTTGCATGACTGCAAAGGTGAGTCCCTTGATTATGTACATTTTGGGGCCGAGAGAGCAGAGACCCAACCTGCAGCGGTATCTCACCCAGAGTCACTGGCTGCTGCCTGCCAAGAGGTCAGGTCATGCTTTGAGAGAAGCCAGCCAGTGCCTGCATTCTGTTCCTCTTTAGTGCCTGAGAAGTCATTGTGCACCTGGACACATTTCCAATTTACTCCCTCTACTTGATGATATATTTGATATATTTTCACAACCAGTGAAACCCTCCCCTATTGATCTTGGGAAGGCAAAAAGCCAACAGTGACATTTTTGATAAACCCTTGGCTAAAAACAATTAGAAGGGAAGGTGCAGTAAATAAGAAATAACATCAGCAAAGCACTGAAAGGTAAAATTTCCATTCTTCTGGCTTCATGGCACAGCCTTTTGCATCATGCAGTAACCTTGAGATGTTCATGACTTTCCCTGACCTTGAGCCCAAGATCTCTAGAGTTCAAACCATTGCTGATTTGGTCTTTGGAGTAATAACATCAACCCTGCTCCTGGGTTGGATCAAAAGGAAGCATGAGGAAGGCATGACCTTGTGGGAAAAAGAAATATACAATCAATCTGTGCTTGTGCTCAACAGATGCTGACTGAGTGTCTGTCCTGTAGACACAGAGAAGGCATTGACTCTGCCTTAAGGAGATGACAATACAAGTTAAGAAATGATGGCAGCATTAAGCAAGGAGGTCCCTGAGATGCAGAATAGGCAGAGGATATGAATAGATTCACTCTCATCATTCTGATCTGGGGGTCACTGTGACCTCTGCCTTGAAGTAGCCAAAGTGTTTATGGAGGATTCTCTTCAGATTGAGTTTCACCAACCTTAAAGTGATGACTCTTTCTCTTCAGATTGCTATGAGAGTGAATGAAATAACGCCTAACACAGAGCGAGCACCTACAGAGATTAGTCAGTCGATCCAGCCCTTGCAGTTTACTCGCAGCTTACTTCACTGAGTGATTTCCCTCCCCTCCGCAGTCTGTATAAATGTCTGAGCGAGTGGAGGTCTGGCGTAGCTCGCTTGAGCTGCTTCCGCTTTGTCCGTCCAAGTACATCCGTCTAGGGATTGGAGAGGTGCAGACAGTGTGCATCCTATTCACACAGGGCTCCTGTACATCGCTCAGAGCCAGTGCCATGCATCATGTGTGGTGTGTGCAACAACTGGCAGCTAAAATCTGGGGTGCATGCACTTTGGAAGCATGAACGTGGGCCACTGCTCCCAACCTGTGAGGGACTGTGGGTAGCTTCCTGCAGGGCAGACTACTCAGGGAGAGTCCTGGGAATGTGGGAGGAGAGGTAGACAGGTCCAGAGTCAGGAGAGAAGGGGGAGATCTTTCTAAGCAGAAGGCAAATGGAGTCCCCTGTGGTGTGGCCTGTGTTGGAGATCACAAAGTGATTGTTTTCTTTGAGGAAACTGTGCTTTTGCCTAGTCATGGCTCACTGACAAGGACATAGCTGATCCTTCTGGAACCGGTTCTTGTAGACCGGGAGTGACTGAGGCAGGTGGCGGGGGGTGGGGGGG